>JADRCH010000184.1:3410944-3502857 GCA_019843965.1 Rhynchomys soricoides
CTCCTTCTCCTTCTCCTTCTCCTTCTCCTTCTCCTTCTCCTTCTCCTCCTCCTCCTCCTCCTCCTCCTCCTCCTCCTTCTTTCTCCTTCTCCTTCTCCTTCTCCTTGTCCTCCTCCTCCTTCTCTTCCTCCTCCTCTTCCTCTTCCTCCTTCTCCTCTTCCTCTTCCTGCTCCACCTCCTCATCCTCCACTTTGTTCTGTTTTTCTCATCATCATCTTTGTCTTGGTCTTTATCCTTTGTTTCAGCCTTTTGCTTGCTAAACCAGATTATTTGAAAATCTTTTTTGTAGATACTAAAATATTCTCAAATTCTTTTTCTTATTTTTCTTCTCCAGATCCAGCCTAATTACTCACTAGCAAGACTGTATAAAGAGAAGCAATTTGCATAACAATTACAACATATTTAGCTTTTTTTTCCTCAAGAGGAACTCTGTACTTCTCTTCATTTAAACATAAATGTAAATATTTATTACTATTTTATTATTTTTTATCTGAATATACAAATGCTAAAGTATTGGCCTTGACTGTATTCCTTAATACTTTCTCAATTATATCTGAACTCTGACAAGGCCTATATGGATAAGCTTATATATTTCTGGTATAAAACATTACTAGGTCTTATGGACTCTTGTATTACTTGTTCTTAGTGGAATTTTCAGATAGAAATAATTATACATGTAGAACATATAAAATTTTAGGTGGAAAATTGAGTTATATCCCATAAAATATTCAAAGTAGCACCACTCAGCTACTCATTACTTATATCTGAAAGTATTTTGAATTATTTTTTTTAATCTCCATATTCTCATTCAGCAATACTACTCTTGAAAATCTGCCTTATTTCTGAGACATTGTGGTTTTGAAAATTATCTAAAGAACAAAGTAATGATATAAAAGATTTTAAAGCTTACTGTTTAGAAGGTTGTTTTCTGTGTAAGAAATATAGACCCAGAGTTATTTGCTTAAATTTAACCCTGTGTCTTTTCCTCTGAAAAAGCAGAATATCTCCATCTGAATATGCCATCTCAAATGTCTTTTTCACTCTGGATTATTTTTGTGTTGAATGATATATTACAGATAGCCTTACCAATCAATGTGAGAAGTCAACTAATTGAAATGGTTTGGGGCAAATTTAATTAAATCACAAAGGATTACTTATATCTCCCTTGTTCAGGAGCAGAAGGGAAAGGGACCTGGGGACCATCTGTAGCTCAAAAGCTTTTATAATTTCAATCTTGGAATATGTATGTAACATATATTATCTGTGGAGCTTCACAAGAGTATGATACTGACATGGAAAAATAAACCAAATAGAGAATCCACTATAAAGCAGAGTGTTAAACCTCTCAGGAGATGTAAGTACAAAGTCATATGAGACGAGAAATATCTAAGTCAAGTGAAAAGAAATATGGGAATCTGAAATTGTATTAAAACTGCTAAACAGCATAATTTCAATGAAAGACTTCTAGTAGAATTGAAAAGAAACATGCCAACTTATCAGAATATTTAAGTATAATACATAAATAAAAATTATATTAGGCAGAAAAAAAACTATATGGTGGTGTACAAACATAGCCAGGACTTCCAGTTTTTAGACTATATGTTTTATAGATTTGTGCATGCATGCATCAATCTGCAGTCTACAACGGCATAACATTTACCTTCTTACCCATGAGTAAAATGCAATATAAGGCCAATACTAAATGATCATCAGCACATTGAAAAGAATTTTCAAGTGCTAGTATTCGACATAGAAATTGTTGGAATTATTTTGAGAAACTTCCTATAGCTTTTTCATTAATTATAATAGATATAGAAGTAGATAGGCAGAAAGACAGGTACCTAAAAATAAGTAATAATTTTATAAAGATATGAATATTGAATGGAAACATAATTATATACACAGAATTAATGCAGCATGCATAAAGATACAAACACACATACATGCATACACATATTTAAAATACTCCAGGAATTTTATCCATGAGAAACTAATGTTTATGACCACATTTTGTACACATCCACTTTTATTTTAGTAAATTTTGGTATAACTGCTCCAAACAGGGGTAATTATGAGAAAGATAAAAATACCATATTTATGAATTAGAATTTATATGCAGATTTAAAAAAAACTCGTCTACTCAGTATGAGGTTACAAATAAATCTCTCAGATACAACATCAAAGGAAACAAATTAGTTGGATACTTTCACTTATAAAATTCACATATATATGTTAATTATTCTTCAATAATAATGTTTAGTATGGTAGTACTATTTGGTGATCTGATTGATTGGAGACAAGAGAATCTCAATAGTTTAGATCTTCTGCTTGTTGGAGCTTATAGGAGCAAAAGCATGCAAGTCTTTGTAAAGCTATTACCATAAGACGAGTTCTATAAACTATGTGATGTCTTGTCTATAAAAAAAAAAAGGCTATCATTCTGTTAGAGACATTGATTCCTTTATCCAATTGTCATTTACCCCGTCCCCAAATATTGGGAAACAATGATGATACACTGAAATATGACCAAAAGGTTAATCGATGGCTTCACAAGAGTATTATTAACATGACTTGGGAAATAATATGAGACAATGAAAATCAATTTAAGAGTTATGTTTCACATGTGGGGCAGATCTCATTTCTGGTCCCATTCAAACTATGCATTTGCTTAACTGGTTGACGAATGGGTGTCAGTCAGCAGACTGGGAGTTTAGAATTCAGAGGTGAGTAAAGACTAGGTGTAATTACAAACTAGGGAAAAGTCTAATTTCCCCAGCTGCTCAGGATCCTGTGAAAATTTAAGATTTTTCCCCACAGAATTAACTAAGTATGATACTATAGTCATCTGCCATATTTAACTACCTACAGAAACAATGACCTGTTAAGTCTCAGTATTTACTATGAATCATTTTATTACACTACCAATACAACCCATTTCTCTGTGTATTTATGCGGATATTGTTTAAAAGTTTAGACAGAAAATATTTTCCAAGGCCAAGAAGGATACATTTGTAAAAGCCAAATGATTGATAGACAGATCCGAAAAGACTGAGATTTAAGTTTTAACTGTGTCTTTGTTCTGGGCTTAAGATGATTCTAACCATCTAAGCAACATGTGGAAATGAATGGACCTATGTCACAACTAAAGCCTAGCATACATGTTATTTAAAAATCGAATGGTTTTCGATTTCCCTGAAGTATGCATCTTGAGTTTCCATTTATAGAGACTGTCTGCTGTTAATAATAAAGATTTCCATGTAATTTCAGAGTGCTTCTAAAAGATCTAGGTAACACGAAATAATCTATAAATCCTCTGCTCTACTTTTATGCAAACCACAGATGTCTAGAAGACCTTCTAAGCTGTCAGGAACTTCCAAATGATAAAAGGAAAATGATGAAAAGAAAGGAAATTTTTGAGCTGACCTTCTAAAACCCAACATTCCTCTGGGATTTCTAGATACAAAAGAGAGGTTTTAGGACTTGTCCAAGAACACCGGATTGCATTAACTTATTCAAATGTGAGGTCAGAACTCAGTGTTTAGGTTGGAAGCTGTCCCATCTGTGCCTTGATAAGAGGAAAAATAGTGACAAATCACACCTTGGAATAAATTCATTTTAATCCCTTTCTTCCTTTTGATGTAATAAAAATAGTCCTGTCATGTAGCTATGATTGCATTTAATGGTTGTCATTTACAGAAATGGAAAAATGATATCTGAGCATAATGCCTTCAAAGATGGCTAATAGCTTTTTTTCTCTTTTTTTACATAGGGAAAAATACTTTTATTTTACTTGAATGAGACTATTGCTTCATGATGATCATTATTGAAAATTCAGCAGCTCTTTTATTACAGGGTAATGATAAGAACAGCTCTGTCTCCTTACTATCATTTGTGTTAAAAAATGGTAATCCAAGAAAATTTATATTTTGACTGTCTACTGTAACCCCATTAGTTCTCAGATAAATTGTCATCAAACGTCATACATAATTATTAGCACATTACCTGATTTTAATCTCAGATTTTAAATAATAAAGATATCTCCCTATGTTATATTTTGAGATGACCCGATGAATGCTGTTTTTTTTTTGTACTTTTCTGTTAAGCATTTCTTAAGCACATAACCTGTCACTTCTGTACTAATTTGCTGTAATACTCATTGATAAGTGGACATTAATTAATGTTAAATTACAATGGAAATTTTAGGGAATTACAGGTGACATCCACATCAAAACCAAATGAGTTCATCATGATTAAACTTATTACCATTTTTAATTAACCTTGAGTGCCCCTGGATGTTCAGTGTACACCAAGAAAGTATATATGTAGACTGTAACTTCAACAGAAAGCAAACCCTAGACTACACACAGTATTAAAAGAGTTTCAAAAAGAATGTCATAGGCCACATTTAGACTTATTGAGTATGCAAGGGACCACAAGATGAGACCATCAACTGCAATCTAAAGAATTTGGGGAGCAAAATTGTTCTCAAAATGAAAGCCAGAAAGAAGGCTTTCACAATTGAATTAACTTTAGTACCACTACCAGACATACAGAGAAGGCTTATTTCAACCCCTACAGTAAATGAAATTAAGGCTTCTGCTTTGTTCGCCAATGATATATAAAACAAGTATACTGTAATAGGAACTGTATAGACAGTCCTTAAGTATAGTAGAATTTTGTCCATCAGACCCAATTTGGTTCCAAGAATCCACATGGGGCAGCTCATAGGTGCCTACACTGGCAGTTGCAGAAGACTCAACATCTTTTACTAGCCTTTACCGACACCAATAAATGTTTATGTAAGTACTCTCTGTTTCTCTCTCTCTCTCCACCCCATTTTTGCTCTCATATGTGTGTGTATGTATTGTATACATGTATATGTGTATATATACACATATGTATATGATATATGTATATATCATGTATATACATATATGTGTGTATACACACACAATTTTTCTCTAATGAATGCTGCAACATACTCACACACATTATTTTTCTCTAATTAATGTTGCAAAAACACAAATATGTCTAGACGTTTTTGTTGCTCTCATTGAGCCTAGAAGAATATCAAGAAAAGAGATGTGATGTCTACATGAGTCTCCTATGGACTTCCCAAAGCAAATTCTAGTGAATAACATACAAAGATAATAAACAGTAAGAGATATCACTTATGCTGGAAAACAGCATTTTTCATCCTTGAAAACACTGCAGCAAATGTCTGATACAATAGATCTATTTGTCTGGCAGACTCAACAATTTATTCTTTAGAGTGTCTGTTACATTTGTTCCAAATTCCAACTTAAGATTGAGCAAAATCTTTCTAGAAACACGTGAGACTTCCCCAAGAGGCAGCTTCAGGATACACACATTGTTATAGCCAAACTTAGATTGAATAACTAGGGTCCTGGAAAAGTCTGGCCACCAGTGTTACCACAAGCCTGTGCATAGCTCACCAGTTCTTATATTGACACAACAGATGTTGTAGTTTATTATAGATCCACAGGTGGGACCTTGAAAGAGGAAGTAAGTTAGCCATTGTAGCTAGTCCAACCACAGGGTCTAGTTGCCTCCTCTCAGATTCAGGTAAGACCTCATCAAAAGAGTAAGAGAAGAAGGATCCAGGAACCAAACCTTTCTAATAGGATTACTACCTTATTGTTGGTACTACTCTGAAATTCAGCTCATAAGAAACCCATGGGGATCATATATATCAGAATCACATTCTAAGTAAAACATATGTACCTTAAATGAATGATTAGAAAGATATTTCCAAATTTTGTAGAACATATAAATATTTTAAGAAACGCTTCTTGGCAATCACAAAACAATAAAAAACTAATGTATTATTGAAAAACCATTTTAAAATGCAGTCTTATTTGAAATACTAGAAACTGAGCTTGCATTTAGACTTGGTTCCTATGCCAAATCTTTGTTCTTTCTCGAGTAACCGTGAGACCAAACTAATGAAATATGTTTCATTAGACTAGAATCATGACTCATCCCTTACTAGTTATTTAGATAACTCTTAAATATTATAAAATAGTATATGCATCTTAAAGAGATCAGTACATATAGCTATGCACACTAGATGAATTCCAGTAAGCAAATATTTAGACATTGCATTTCTGCTATGGCACAGGTGCTTAACAGCCCCATTCCACACCTTGGTCTTTACTCCTCTCTTATTTCTTACTTCGATGGTGACAGCTTATCGGATCTTAACTTCTTTTATGCATTCATCTTACTCTGACAAAAACTCTTGTTAGGTATTTCAACAAATAATGGTATGCTAACATGACACTTTGTCCATTGCAATAGATAGATAAATAAATAAATAACTCTTTCATTAAAATGTGTCCTTAGCACATGGCCAGTGAACCTCTTTATCTGAAACATTGTCTTTGTTCTCATAATCATTTACATGCAGACTTATTTTCATGTCAATTTCTTGATTGGATTATCATCAATTTCACACCACAGGGTCATGGGGGCATAAGAAAACTTCAGCCACAGTCTTCTTTTGTAATAGAGTCTGTACCTCTTCAGACTGCTGAAACAGGATAAAGGGATTTGCTTTTCATTACAGGACAAATTAAATTTTAATTGCCTGTTAAAACACAAATGTCAAAAGCAAATCTTAAAGGCAGGGTTGCAGTCCCCTCATAGATCATGTTTTATTCTAATTTGTATGCAAATTAATTCTTTTCTTCATTTTAAATATGTTTTCCCCAGAATATATTAAAGCTTTATTTCAAAACAATCAGAATATAACTAACAATATGTACGTACATGTACAGGAAAGCCAAATAATCAACTTTAAATTTTAAAAATAAGCTCACATAATCATCTTAGGTTAATTTTAACTCATTTAAACAGAAACACTAGTAAAAATCATAACCTGAGTATTAAGTGGGGTTCAAATATCTTTTGATCTTGATGTCTGAATCTCTTTTACAACAAAATGGTATGTTTCTGCTGCCTGTACCTTTACTCTTTCACAGCTCCTGTATTCCTTATTTTGAAAAGATAACAAAATATATGAAATACTTGTGTCCTGCTGACTCCTAGTTGGAAAGACTTGAGATTGAAAAGTCAAAGATATATTCTTAAAATTCAAAGAATATTGATGCGAACTTAATTACTTAGTTTCACTCAATTATCATTCAAATATGGCATGTAATTGTGAAACTTATGGAACTATGAAAGTGGAAATTTATAATGATGCAGACTTAATTTCATTAATTTAATGCATAAAGCACATATTATACAGAGACAGACGTCAAATTAAAAACTCTCAGACTCTAATTAGCTTTAGAAATCGCTTATGTCTAATTGATATGGCTGTCATAATTAATTTAAATAGTGATTTCAACCTGGCTATGATGCGGGAAAATGCTTCATTAATAATCCTTAAAGAGAAATAGCATAAGATGTGGACATAACTATAAATGTCAAAATTCAGGTATAGATTTAAATATAAATATATTATCTATTCACTACAAGCACTATTCCATAAGAAATGTGGTTTTAAAATTTGATATTTATACCAAATTATCTTTGTCATATTTGAAAGTCCTATGATTAATTCAACTTTTTAAAATTCATACAATATTCAGAATATTTATTTTAATCATAAGCTCTGAATCTTTTCTACCCAAATTATGCAAGTGAAGTATTTGATGGACTGGGTAAAATTTTATAGCATTCTATATTTCACAGATACTTTAACAAGTGAGGAAAGTGATAAATGAATGATAGGCAGACAGATAGTGTTGACAAAAGATGAGTGGGTTAGTTAAGAAAAAAAATGACAAATAAGGACATAAACTATGATGTTTCAGAGTAATTTAAAAACACATTTATGTGAATTTTTTGTAAATGATGGAAATACATATTCTTGTATTTGACCATCTAGATATCGTGACATTTATGGAAATGTTTATTTTAGTTTCTAAGAATAGAGTTGCCTATAGTCATAAAATACTCCTAAACTGTATGCATTTTGATTAAAACTGCACGTCTATGTTAGGTCTTGTGAGATACACAAGTAAAATATTAACTGTGATTTAAAATTTTCATTAAAAACAAACAAAGGCAAGTAGGCATCTTAAGTAATTTGGTGCTACATTCTAAGCATATAACTTCCTTGAATCATGGCTATATTACAGTGAAGACAGAGGGGCGGTATATGTACTCCAGAGGCTTCACCAAACCACGTGTTACCTATTTTTTCAAATTTAATAAAATATATAGTATTTCAATACCACTTCCTTTCTTTCTTAAGGATGTCTAAATCTGATTGGAATCTTCCAGAAAAGTTTGGAATGATACGTAATCAGTTGACTGAACCACTAAGTTAATAAAATTTGTAAGTCTTTCATTGAGAAAGTTACCATGAAAAATTATGAAATGCTAGAAAATATAGTCATTGGAAATTTAAGCATAAATTAGGATTGTTCCATTTATGAATGAGAACTCCTGAAAAAATTCCTGGGTCTGGAGAGACTGATTGAGTGATTGGAACTTCAAGAATCTGGAGATGCTAGAATAATCCAGACAATGATTGCTTTATCTCAGGCTACCTTGAACCCTTGGAAAAGCCATTCCTTTCCTACCTCTGTAACAGCACTAACATCTTGTGACAATTGATGAAAACCTTTTGAAATCTAATAATTTCCCATATTGCTAGCTGCTACCAATCCCAAAGCTATGAATGTCATAACATATTGCATCTTAGACCTACAGAACAGTTTCTGCCATTTTGCTGTAACAAACAATATACCCACCAATGTATTTTAACCTTCCATTTTTTATGGCTTTTTCCTATAAAACAATAAAAGGTTTATGACACTATTTCCACATTGGAACATGAAATTTGGAGTAACTGATATCTGTGTTCCCAGGTCACACTCACTCAAAATGGCTCTACTCTACAGTATCTCTTATTCCCTTTAAGAGGAGAGCAATGTTTTTTATATTGACACATTGAAGTTTGGCTCCCCAAGGTCCTATTTCCATTGAAAAATTCTGTAGCTCATGTTTACTGTAGAAGCTAAAATGTTGGATATTTACTCTATCATATAACCTAAAGGTAAATTTGGCCCATTGAAGTAATTTTTATAAATTATTTTATATATTACATTTTACAAATTTTACAAATTATAAATATTTTATAAATTATAAATAAATATTTATTAAGATTGCTAAAATTGTTTAAATGATGTGAGTTTCCTAAACTGACACTGCTTCCTTATCGTGTTGGTTTTCTGTTCCAATCATGGAGGGTATGTTTGGCATAGAACACCATAAAGGTACCCAGTTACTGAACCTGTTCTCAGCCAGAGTGGAATCAAAAGGATTCCTGAGGAAATAGCCATCATGTTTGAAGCATGAACTTAAGTATTTTAAAAATATATATAAAAAATTCTAATATTACATTCTCACCCACAAGGATCTCATAAAGATGGTGGAATTTAAACTATGCCCCTATTACAATAGTAAGGTTGAATATTATTCATGAAAAGGATATGTTAGTGTACATTCAGTCTGTATTCATGAGTGTGGTAGTTTGAATATGCTTGGCCCAGGGAGCAGCACTATTTGGAGGTGTGGCCTGGTTGGTGAAAATGTGTTACTGTTACTGTAGACTTGGGCTTTAAGACTCTTCTTCTAACCACTAACATGTGGGAATCTGTTTTATCCTAGCAGCCTGCAGATGAAGATGCTTCAGCTCCTCCATCACCTTGCCTACCTGGATGCTGCCATGCTCCAACTTTGATGATAATAGACTGAACCTCTGAACCTGAATGCCAACACAATTAAAGGCTGTTCTTATAAGACTTGTCTTTGACATGGTGTCTGTTCACAGCAGAAAAACCCTAACTAAGATAATGAGGAACTCAGATTCTAAGGAATTCCAAGATTTCACCTGTGCAGTCTCTTTATAAAAGGACTCCACATGTGTAAGTACTGATCAGCTGTAACCTGTCCAGGAAACAGTCAGTGCTAATCTACGCATGAAGTATCATGATAATTGCATGTGACTTAATGTTGGTAAAGCTTGGAACTTTTAAAAACACAAGAAATGGCCAAACTCGGGCTCTTAAAAAGCGCATGCTACATCAAGAAGATGCATCAACAATGTACAACATTGTCGATAATTTATCTATACACTAAAAGCATATATTAAAAATTATCTCTAAAATGACACTATGAAGTTTTTTATCTATCTATCTATCTATCTATCTATCTATCTATCTATGTGTGTGTGCGAGTATTTATGTAAGTGTTAATAAACAGGAAAACTTCATCTAGAAAAGTACTGAAGTGGTTATGATGAATCAAACAATAGAATTTAAGGGTACTATCGCAAATTTAAAAGCTATTGAGGATAATCATGCTTTGATTTGTTTGAATTCAATCTTTATCTCTGTCCTACTTTAAGTGAGTAGGAAAGTGACTTCACTTTGCTCAGCTATTCACCCATGAAATTAGAGTAGTAATTTCATACAAATATTATAAGATTTAAACAAAATATATTAATTAAACAAATATATCAGTGTGTTGATAAAAGTAAAGAGCATAGGTTAGATAAATAAACAGGGTATTGCATATGCCAAGGGAATATTAAGAACAGACAAAATTATTTCAAATATACTGACACTCAGACTCTGCTTCCCCATCTCCCTTTTTTTTTTTCCTTTAAGAAAGTAAATGTTTCATTGTCAAATATTGTGCGGGCACGTGGAGATTACTCAGCAGGAGTAAGGCACTAATAACCAAAACTGATGCCATGAAGTTAATCCCACATACTCTGTTGTGGAAGAAAACAGCCACCAACAAGTATCCATCTGATCTCCGCATGCAGTCCATGGGAAGTAGCGAATAGAGGCACACACAGAGACACATGTATGCAAACACATGCATTCTCTCTCTCTCTCTCTCTCTCTCTCTCTCTCTCTCCCTCTCTCTCACAAACACACACACACACACACACACACATACACACACACACACACACACACACCCTTCTAGTAATAAGTTTTAAAAGGTTTTCTCCTAAACTTGACTATTAAACTTTAAAAACACTCTATTTTACCACAAAATAGAAAATGACTGGGAAATTATCAACTCCGCAATATAAAATCAGGCAAAATAATCATGCTTTGTTTTTACTGTTGTTTAAGCAATGCTTCAGTAATGTTAAACTTCTTACCATTGTGAATGTAAAGCTAGAGCTGAAAGGAGAGAGAGAGAGAGATCGTTTTCACAGATTTTAATAATCAGAATTCAAAAGATGAAAATTTTCTCTTTCTTTTCCTAAAGATTTTGTAGTATCCATGAATATACAGTTTTACAAAAGGAGAAAAAATTCTGTGTATATGTTTATAGGAGTTCGATTACATTTGACCCTGCCAAACAAAGTTCTTCATGTGTTTTTTTTTTTTTTTAACAATTACATGCAAATTTTCAGGTTGAATATGGCCTTCCAGTTGTGAATTTGATAATTGTATGAAAATGAAGGGTTTTAATAAGCTGTGGGAACATAATAAACTGTCATAGAAGACTAATTATCACTGGAGGAACTCACAATAGCTGTCATCTTTTCATACTAGAGAATGAAAACTCTAAACAACCACACATAAAGGAAAAACAATCAACTTCTTCGGAAGTATGCAAAGGAGCTATTTTCTGCCTGGCTAGAAGTAATAAAAGAACTGACTGTGAATAGTCATTCATCATGCAAATGAATGAAGTCATTCTTTAGATTTCTATTTTATGGAACTGAAAGACACTTAGAAAATCTCTTTGTTAAAATTTAAAACAAAGGGGATTTTTCTTCTTCTTTTCAAACTTATAAAATGAAGTTTGCTTACTTCCCAGAAACACCTCTGGTCACTCAAAATGAGTCCTGCTCTAGTGTTATTTTAATTGTTTCAGCCTTACTACTAATTCTATATATTGACAAAAAGGTAAAAAATGACAGTATCGTGAGATATATAGAAAGATTAGAGAAGAGTGAGATATAGCAAGAAAGCTTAAAGCTTGAAAATACATGGTAAATATTAGTCTTTAGTATTCAAAATTCAAAAGAATTTAAAGTTGAGAGGTCAAAATCTTTATTCATATCACTCTTAAATGCAATTTATAACTTTCAGATTGAAAAGATGTACATCATTTTTTTTTAATATTCCTTCTTTTTATTTTTATTTAATGTTTTTTTTTTTACACTCCAGGTTTTTTTTTTTTATTTCTCTCCTGGTCAACCCTCTGCCTGTTCCACATTCCATACCTCCTCCACCTCACCCCCTGTTTCCACAAGGATGTCCCCACCCCTCAAGTCCCACCCCACCAGATCTCGAAACTCCCTTGGGTCTCCAATCTTTTGAGGGTTAGGTGCATCTTCTCTGACTGAACCCAGACTCAGCAGTCCTCTGCTGTATATGTGTTGGGGGTCTCATATCAGCTGGTGCATGCTGCCTGGTTGGTGGCCCAGTGTCTGAGAGATCTTGGAGGTCCAGGTTAATTTAGACTGCTGGTTCTCCTGCAGAGTCACCTTCCTCCTCAGCTTCCTCTAGTTTTTCCTTAATTCAAGCAGAGGGGTCAACAACTTCTGTCCATTAGTTGGGTAGAAATATCTGCATCTGGTTCCTTCAGCTGTTTGTTGGGTCTTTTGGAGGGTAGGCAAATCTGAAGAATTTTGTAATTAGTAGAACGCTCCTACAAGAAATACTTATAAGGTTCATGTATGGGTAGACTAAAGAGTATTATCCAGGAACTCAAAGGTCAGTGATGAAATAAGAGGTCATTAAATGCAAATATGTGGAAAATAAAGATTGGTTGTAATAATATTTTGTAACTGCACAGTTTGTTTTCTAAATAATTTAAGAAATTTATTCATTATAAGGATTTGCAAACACACATTTTGTGAGCACAAACTTCTCAGTTTGTTATTCTATGACATCAGTAACAAAAGATGGATCAAAATGTGACAGGTTTTGTCTGTTAATTAAAATAAGCTGTTGAGAATTTAAATTGTAGTCTTGTAAACATTGGAATATAAAAGGTGTTTCCTTTGGTGGCCTAAGAAAAATTGGTATATTATTTGATAAAAACGATGTGTATATGCAAAATCATATGATAAAATAATTAATATGTTTTGCTACAAAATTCAATAAAAGACACAAGAGAACCTCCTTCTCAAAACTGGAAGGAATATGAAAATAAATAGCAAGTGGCAGAAGTGAGTACCTACCAACCAATAATTATTTGAAATATAAATGCAATGAACTCTTCAAGCAAAAGAAAGATATTGGCAGAATACATTTAATAAAAAAGTGATACAACCAAGTGCTGTGTAGAAGGAAACACATTAGATTAGGGAACACAAACATTGAGATAAAATATCATAAAACAACATTCCATACTAACAGTAATCATAGGAAGACATTTACACTACTATATTTTATTCAAACATATTTTATTACAAAACATATTTGAGTAAAAAAAACTTGAAAATGAATCCAGGAGTTCAGTTTTAATTATCAAAAGTTTTTGATATAGATAACACAGTTATAAATGTGGAAACACATAATAACTGTAGATGATCCAAATACATATGAAACAATAGGCAACAAAATTGAAAGATAAGATAGTTCTGAGAAATAGATAAAAATTTTAATAGCTTCTCATAGAAATAGGTTGAAGAATCCGAGAGAAAATTCTGAGACAGAGGTTTTAAAGACCAGAGACCTGGAGCATATTAAACAGCAGTACATTAAAAAACACTATATACATTTTGCATTGCTTATTCTTTTCTATCTTTTCAGAACTTTACTGGATTTCATGAATCCAAGCCATGCTGAAGAAAGCATTCTGCTTTACTTATGTTTTAATTCAAAACTCAATCTTATTTGTAAATATTCTCAAAGACATAGCCACAATTATGCTTAGCAGAATGAGTGGGCATTTCATGAAGCAATGATACTGATTTGTAAAGATGAAAATCTCTCTCTCTCTCTCTGTCTCTCTTTCTCTGTCTCTGTCTCTCTCTGTCTGTCTCTTTCTCTCTCACACACACACACACATACCCACACACAAACACACATAGAGAGAGAGACTGATGGCATACATACAGTGACAAAAAAATCATGCTTTCTTACCTACTCTCTAATAAAATAGACTAACTTCTTGGCCTTCATTGATACAAGGAAAGTAATAAAATATAAAAATGTAGGAGAATACAGAAAGGATATAGGTGGAGTTAAAGAATAAAGATTTTTATTGTTAACAAAACTAAATTTTGTATGCTGGGGTTATTTATATACCCAAAATAAGAAGAGGAAAGTAATAAATATAATAATAAACTTTTTATCGAATTGAGCAGAAAGTCCATTACTAAACTTACAAATCACCCCAGTCCACTATCTGAGTCACCTTGTCTAGCCTCAGTAAGAGAGGATACAAGCAGTCCTGCAGTGATTTTATGTTCAGGTAGGGGAAGGGGAGACCTAGGGAGGTCGCCTTCTCAGAAAAGAAGGGGAAAGTAAATGAGTGGATGATCTTTGTGATGAAAGGAGAGAGAGGCTGATATTGGGGTGTAAAATGAATAAATAAATAAATTGCACCTGAAATGTCACACAAAGTGGTGGAATGCTCTTTTAGTACCAGAAACACTCTCATTTCTATTCCAACACTGTAAAAAATAATGATGCTTTGTTATAGTTCCATTTGTAGTTGATGTAACAAATATCTTTAAAAAGGCAACTTGGGAGAGGGGACTATGTATTTGCCTAACCACTCCAAATTATCATCTACATTTCTAAAGAAGCCAAGGCAAGGCCTCAGACTTCATACTTTTAGTTAAGAGTTAAGAAAGAATAAGCACTACTACTGGGCATATATCCAGAAGATGCTCCAACATATAACAAGGACTCATGCTCCACTATGTTCAAAGCAGTCTTATTTATAATAACCAGAAGCTGGAAACAACCCAGAGATCCTTCAACCGAATGGATATAGAAAACATTGTACGTATACACAATGCAATATCACGCAGGTATTAAAAGCGACAACTTCATAAAGTTTGCAGGCAAATGGATGGAACTAGAAAATATCATCCTGAGTGAGGTAACACAGACCCAAAAGGACATATGTGGTATATACGCACCGATAAATGGATATTAGCCTAAAAGCTCAGAATACCCATAATACAACTCACAGATCATATGAAGCTTAACAAGAAGGAAGACCAATGTGTAGATGCTTCAATCATACTTAGAAGCTGTAACAAAATAATCACAATTATGGTTGGCAAAGGGGAGGGACATGGATGGGAGAGGGGGGGAAGGGGAGTAGGATCAGGTATGGGAAGAGACAGGATTGAAGTCTAGAAGGATCAGGAGAATGAATAGAAATATGTAGCAGTGGGAGGTGGGGAACACAGGAACCACCCGAAAGTGCCAGACATCAGGAATTCAAGAGGCTCCCACAACCCAATGGAAATGACATTAGCTGAAATACTCAACAGTGGGAAGCTAGAACCTGAAGAGAACACCTCCAGTAGATAGACATGGCCCCAGTTGAGGGATGAGGCCATCCACCCGCCCACCTATCTCAAAAATCTATAACCAAGAATTGTTCCTGTCTAAAGGAAACACAGGGACAAAAATGGAGTAGAGACTGAAGGAAAGGCTATCCAGAGATGACCCTACCTTGGGATCCATCACATCTACAGCACCAAACCCCGACACTATTCCAGGAAGTGTGCCTAGATAGAAGCCTGGTATGGCTGTCCTCTGAGAGGCTATGCCAGCACCTGACTAAGACAGATGCTGATACTCACAGTCAGCCATTGGACTGATCACTGGTACCCCAAATGAAAGAGTTAGGGGAAGGATTAAAGGAGTTGAAGGGGATTGCAACCCCATAGGAAGAACCATATTAACTGGACCCTTCAGAGCCCCTAGGAACTAAAACACCAATCAAAATGTATACATGAGTTGGCTCCAGCTACATAGATAGAAGAGGACTCCCCTACCTGGCATCAATGTAAGAGGAGGTGCTTGGTCCTATGAAAGCTTATTGCCTCAGAGAAGAAGGATGGTAGAGTGGTGAGGCGGGAGTGGGTGGGTGAGCACCCTCTTAGAGGCAAAGGAAGAGAGAATGGAGTGGAGGGTTTGCAGAAGAGAGATGGGGAAGAGGGACATTTGAAATGTAAATAAATAAAATAATAAATACGATTATAAAAAGAAGAATAAACACATAGATCCTTGCTTTGTTGTTCATGCTTGGCTATTTTCTTCATTCTTAAAATGTGCAAGTTCTAGCCTATAACATGATGTTGCAAGTTAATTAACAATCAAAGCAATTGCATACAAATATACTAACATGTCAACTGTCAGTTGAATATAAATTGAATATAAATATTTTCCCATTGAAGTCTACTCATGTGTTAAGTTTTTAATGAAAACAACCTCCATAGGTTCATATATTTGAATAAGAGGTCCCCAATTGGTAGACTATATGGGAAGGAATAGGAAGTACGGTCTTGTTTGAGGAAGAGTGTCACTAGGGGTAAATTTTAAGTTCCAATGACTTGTGCCAATCCCCATGTGGTCTCTGCCTCCTACTTGCTGACCACAATGTGGTCTCTCAGCTGCTTCTGAAGTCATGCTCTTGTTTTTCTGTCATGGACTCTAACTCTGAGAAACCCTCAATCCAATGACACATTATGTTTTAAAAGTTTATTGAGTTCATGGTGTTTTCTCACACAACATAAAAATAGCTAATATATCAGGTGATTCAAAGCTGTGTTAAATTGACAATAAAAACTAACCAGCATAGGATGCAAACCTGTATGAAAAAAATTACTAAATCTACAAGATCTTCATTCTTCTCTCGTTGGTTTTGAGGAATGACTATCTGACTGTGAGGTTATTCTTAAATTTAGGGAAAACTTCACTGTCTGACAGTTGAGTCTAATCTGTGAGGATTTAATTATCTTAATATATTGAACATCAAAATTTAGAATTTGTTTGATTTTTAATTAAAGAAATTAAGAGTCGGTGTTGTGGATAACATTAGGGCTGTTTGCAATTTAATGCTAATTCTGTCCTCCTGGGAAGAGCTTCAGACAAGGAGTGAGTTATACCTGTGACTTCTTATAAACCAATCCCCTAATGAATAAAGGAGCCAATCACTGGGCGCATAGAGGGGACTTCGAGATTGGAGGGTCGAAGAGAGGAAGCAGGAGGGAGAGAGTGCCTTTAGGAATGGGGACAGCAGATAGGTAAGATGTAGCTACTAGAGTCTCCTGGTATCATGGTGGATCCGCCAGGATCCCTCACCAGAGGAGTCAGATTTTGATAAGGCTTACAAGATTAGGTTTTAGTTATTGCACCCAGAGATTGAGTTATCATTGTTTCTCAGCTAAGTTTGTGTTGCATTTTCCTTCACACGGTGGCTCTTCTGGGTTCCAGAGAGAAAGGTACAGCAGCAAAGTTTGGGTTTGCCTGATGTGCACCACAGAGTCCAGGGGGGTGTTGAAGCATGGGGCTGGCGTGGTAGCGACCTGCCAATGGAAACCTAGTGAGCTGGGTGGAGAGATTGTGGAGCTCTGAGTCAGAGCTTCACGAGATAAAAGCAGCTTGGCCATTGCCCGCCAGTGCTTAGCCAGCCCACCAGGTTGAGAGAACCAAGGTGTAGCGCAGGAACATGCTATGAAATATACCTTCTTTTTAAATATTTCCTGCAACAAGTATTCCTAGGATGGTTGCCAAAACTAACTCTCTCTCTCTCTCTCTCTCTCTCTCTCTCTCTCTCTCTCTCACACACACACACACACACACACACACACACACATACACACACACACACACACACACCAGTTCAAATAAAATGAGAATTTTGGGGGTGGAGAACTGTGGGCACATTTTTCCTTGCTTTAAACTTCTCATCAAACAGAATTGTACTAATAAAGTTTGCTGCCATAGATCTGTGACATATATCAAAATTCCTGGTTAGCTCTCAGGTGGCTTCCTGACTAGAGAGAGTTTGAAAAATAGCCTTGTTACAGTTGTTGTGATATATACTGGAATACTCTGTGTGGGGTCATTGGGAGGTCATGGCATTTGTAACTTTAGAATAGGAAAGTAGAAAGAAATCTCACATTTGGAAAATTATTGAAGAAAGGCATCATCAAGCATAATTCTAAGAGAAATTGGGATTTTAAAAGAATTATAAAGACTGTATATAAAATGTAGTTTAGAAGTAACATTAGTGGTTGTGTCCATTCCACTTTTAACTAGAATTGTACAAAATAAAGGTACTCAGATACTCAAGTAGACAAGTTTGGTTTTACTTAAACTTTCCAAGAATTGTGCTTACTTAAAAGTTTCAAATTTTGGGAGATAAATAGGTATAAATAATACATTATTGTCTAATTGTAAATACTTTTATTTTCTGAATTTATGGCACTGGCTATTGATTTTGACACTTTAACACCTGTGCTTACATGGTATTGCACATGTGTAAATTAGAATTCATGTTTATTTTTCTTTCTGAAATATTTTTTTGTAAATATTGAAAAAAATATATTTGGCTGTATCCTTTCCTTCAGCCAAATAAAAGGTTAAATGTATTTATTCTTTCTGTAGAACTTTGGAAACTTGCTCATGTTGCAAGTAAAGGAAAGGTCCTATACACTCTGTCAGTAAATATTTATGGTCACATGATTTGGTGTTATTATAATCATGGATTCTACGTGGTTAGACAAATATTCACAATCTAACATTAGTTTATTAAATTAATGGTTTGTGACATGAGGAGAGTGACTCCTTATATTAGTTCATTTATGGCAATCACTTTAATGTCTCTGAAGCCCCCAACCTTATCAGAATTGTGAATTACTTGGCTCTAAAAATTTTAGGCAAAAAATGTAATAACCACTCTCTCAAGACGACTGCCTCTTTCTGGTTCAGTTATGAGAAAAGAAAATAAAACAGGTGACTCAAGTGAATAAGAGAGATAATCAAATTCCATGTGTCAGTAAACTCTCAAATCCATCTTATGTTATCATAATTGCATTATCCCGACTCTGTGTGTGAGTAACTGAGCAGAACTTCTCCTGTCTCAAATCCTATTATCTAACAGAAAAATAAGACAAGAGACAAAATGAGAAATAAATATGGAAATAATTATTTAGATGAATGATTGAAAGAGATTGCCATGAATAGCTTTATTTGTTCTTTTAATCTATTTCTCTAGTTTCCTTTCCTCCTTCTGTGTTTCCTAGACTCTATCTAGTTCACTTTTCTCCACAAATGCATAGGAGTGTAATAAGGGAATCCTTTAAGCTAATTATTTAATATGGATGTTGGATTTATAGATGGTCAAGAAATCCAGTTCATATTTTCTAAAGCAATAGTTGAGGGAAACATAGTCAGGTATGTGTTACAAAATCCACATGTCACCAATGATATGTTTTCTGATGTATCACAGCCTGGTAAAATTGTTTCTCCTTGACTTCAAGGAATCTGTCCTTCTAAACATTTCCAAATGCTTTCAGCCTAGGATTCTGAAAACAGACCTTCCAATGACTTCTGAGTGAACTAGATTACAGAATACACAGGAATGGTGATAGTGAAGCTTTCATTCTAAAAGATTAGAGGTTACACTACCTTCCACGTAAATCTACTAGGCAGAGTATCAAACCAAACAACATTGTTCTTTACCTTTGAAACTAGATAAAAATTTCCTTTCTATGATTTGGATTAGCTTAGACCTTTGACTAAAATCTTTCCATTTCTTCGTTCTTCTGTCCTTAAAAAAATAATAATAATATTTACTTCACAAACCCCTCATCCCACATCCACCCTCTCCCTCCTCCCTTTTGCCACAATAAGTGTGCTCCCCCCACCTTCTCCCACCCCACTGCTCCAGCATACCCCTAACCCTACGCTGGGCATCAAAACCTCCACAGGACCAAGGGCCTCCCCTCGCATTGCTGTCAGGCAAGGCCATCCTCTGCTACACATGTATCTAGAGTCCTGGATCCCTCGCTGTACACTCCTTGACTGGTGGTCTAGTCTCTGGGAGCATGGGATGGTCCTGCTGGCCAGCAGATGTTGTTCTTCTTATAGGGTTGCAATTCCCCTCTGCTCCTCCAGTCCTTCTGCCAACTCCCTGACGATGTCCCTGAGATCAGTCTGATGAGAGAAATGAAGATGCCTTTCCTAAACTTGTCCACCTTCATGCTTGGAAGCAGCTCTAACTTGGGTTCTTAAATTTACTGATGGTGAGGACTTCTGACTAAAGATGACTTATCACTCAGGATTCATCAGCTGTTGACTTAGATGACATTGGGAAAAGATTTGGGATTCAGTGTTGCTGTTGGAATGGATTAAGCCTCTGGTAGCAAGTAAGATTAGGAAAAATATATTTTGTGTGTGAGAAGGGCAGAAAGCCTATATTTCTGGAGGGGAAACATTATAGGTTCCAGGGTTTCACCCCAAATTCTGTGTTGAAGCTCTAAATCTTAGTATGTCAGATGAGGGCTACATTTAGAGACAGCATTCAAGGATATAACCAGGCTTGGCTGCTAAAAGCACAAGACTTTTCATCACTGATGAATGTTTAATGCCACACAATTATGGCAAACAAATGATATAGCAATGTCTGGTAGGACAGGCAAACAGGTTAGGTACTTTTTATCTGGTTTAGATGTATTTAGTTAGAGCTAGAGATAATCTGGTTATATTTAAAAATACATATGTAAAACACATACATGTGCATGCAATTATTGAAAAATGATGCATGAATTAGAAGAAATGAGGGTTATATGGGAGATGTTGGAGGACTGTGTTTATAAAAGGGAGACATTTTATCAGGCTTTCAGATGAGTTGGGGCGCGTTCAGGGTGGTATGGCTGTAGACATATACTTTCAGAAAGAACAAAAAACAAAAGGAAGACTATGTATTTGTTGAAATTGTTCAATCAAAATTTGTGTAACAGTTCATATCAAAGTAAGAGAATTTTTGTAGGGATGGTGAGTAATATACATTTGTATAAGCTATGATAAATTTGTCCCCCCTCTGATATTCAACTGTTGAAACTCAATAGCCTCGGGAATGACGACTGCAAATAGTGTTCACATAGCATTTGGCTTGCTTGATCTTCCTTCTGTCTTCTCAAAGGTTAGGATACAACATTATTCCTTGAAAAAAGAGACCATGCAAGGCACCATGCTGTAAGTCAAGAGCAGATCTTGTCACACAACAGAACCTGTTCTTACCTTCTCAGCCCAAGAATTGTGAGGCACAAATTCTGTTGTTTATATACTGTTTAGTCCCTTGAATTATTGCTTTCAGACAAATTGTCCCAATCCTTCCATTCAGGCATAGATCTCACCTTGCTCCTGATTGAGGGTCCTATTTCTTTTGTTTCAAAAACTCAGACAAACATACAACTGTCAGTTATCAGGTTTGGCATCTATGAGGTGGGTAAACTGAGTCGTGCATGCAGCCATTGGGAGTCAGTGCTTAAAGCTGCCTGGGGTAGATTGAGATAACTATAGGGGCTGCTGCCAATGGCAACCAGCAATTAGAGAAGTTACTCAGCAGACTTTTCTCCCAGGGAACAAAGTTTAACTTACTGGGAGTGGCACTCCTGTGGCCAGGGGGAAAAACTACAAACACTTTTAACATCTTGAGACAGGCAGAAAAGGAAAAAAAATATTCTCTCTCTCTCTCTCTCTCTCTCTCTCTCTCTCTCTCTCTCTCTCTCTCGTGCACAGACACACAAGTGCATGAAACAAAATGTAGAGTCCAATAACTTCATACACACAAATATATGCATACATACATGTATGCATACACAGACAAAGAACTACTTATAGACATATATACATTCACACACTGAATGGTTAGAGCAAAACTCAAGTAAGCAGGCTCCAAGGGTTTCACAAATACACACACACACACACACACACACACACACACACAATTTGTGGATGGAGCAAGCTGCAACACACACCCAGACAAACTTGTCATATATACATATAGTTGATGGGTGGCAGGAACAATGTTCCAGCCTCTATTCACACAAACTTTACACATTTGCACACAGACACATAGTTTTATGTAAGTCTTATATTAAGAGGGATGTGAAGATAGCAGCAGAAAAGAACTACCTAACAGCATGACATCCTCAGAACATGCGGTTCTCAGGGCTGAGCCACACAGGAGGCTCACCTACGTGGCTATGGTAACCAGTAGACCACATTCCATAGTTCTAAAGCCATTTGTCATTCTTCCTGCATGGCTCTTGGCATACAACCAGGCTGCACTCATTGGTGTTCTTTTTTACTTAGATTACTCCCATAAAAGGCAAGACAGTGAGTACCTTCTGAGGCAGGATGTAAGCCTGCTGTGCTAAGGTCTACCTCAAATTCATCTCCTTTTAATTTTGGTTGTTTTATTGTACAGTGAAAAAATACTTGGTTCTTACTAGCTCAGTGTTCCTTAGTAGTGGTTTATTAAATGTATTCATTCAAACAACCTCTATGTAACATAGCTGTCTTCCAGCAACATCTTTGCAATAACATTCTATGTTGTTATCACTCATTCATGAAAATCAGTAACAAGGCTATGTAAGAGAGGCTCTAGGTATTCACTAGGATCATCTCTGATGATAGCAGAGTCAGACACTTGTCCACAATTGCTCTGAACTACTCCAATGCTCAAGGAAGGATTTCTGATTGTTTGTTTTTAAAGATACAATCATTTAATACTAGTTGATTGGCATGATCCACTCAGTGTAGTGGAAACTGAAAGGTGGTATTAGCCTGCACAACAACAGGTTCCCAATACTAGGTTCATTTTACTGTACAATTACTGGGTTCTCTCAATTATGACAAGTGCTTTACTGTGTTACCACCCTTGCCACAGTTCTGTAAGTAACTGATATTTTATTTTTAACAGTTAAGGAAAGAGATTTTCATAGTGATGAACTATATTTATAGCTTTTTAAAACTGTTGATTGTGGAATGTCAGATTCAAATGCAGCAGTTTACAGATTCCTAGGTATGCTGACTGAACTACTGTGCTGCAATGTCATTTTAAACTTCCAAATATTGGTTGGGTGTTAGCAAATTCTGCCACTCTCAGGCACCCACAGCTTCTCCTTTGCCGCAGTAGGGAGCATGATGTTTGATGCTTTTGGGCTATTATCATCAGTATATTCTTCATCATTGACTGTTTTCTACCACCTGCAACTGTAGATTTGTTTCTCAAACCTGGTCACTGTTTCCCACTCAAACTTGACTGCGTGACTCGAAACAAAACTCCCCATTTTCAATGATTAGATGAAAGCTGGGCAATGGTGGCGCACACCTTTAATCCCAGCACTCAGGAGGAAGAGGCAGGTGGATTTCTGAGTTCAAGGCCAGCCTGGTCTACAGAGTTAGTTCCAGGACAGCCAGGGCTACACAGAAAAACCCTGTCTCAAAAAAACAAACAAAACAAAACAAAACAAAAAAAATTCAATGATTAGATGAACATGTAAGAACTAAATTTTGCATACCAACTTACAGACACCCACATGTAAGGAAGACTGGACTGTGGAGTTGTGCATCCACTCCCAGGAAGTCTAGCTTCTGCTCATATGCAGGACAAAAAGTAGATGCCCTGAAAGCCTATAATGCAGACATGCTTGGGATCATTACAATCAGACACATCTGAAATATATAATTATGTATCTGGCAATCAGAAGGAGGGGCAAACCCAACATCTTTAAGGAAACGTTGGCATTATACCCTAAGCAGATGTGAGCCTTAAATGATGAGACTATCTCACTACCATGACTGCTGATTCAGAGAGGACTTTGAGAGACTTATTTTGGGTACAAATGGGGTTCTATATGTGATGTTGCATTCTTTGTTTAGATGTTAAATCATTAATTAAATGTGAACTTTGATGCTTTTTTGAAAGGTCTGTAAGCTATTATTCCTTAGTTTCTTTTTCAGTTAATATCCATGTGTTCAGTTAAAAATGTTTTTATTTTATATCAATGTTGTTGGTTTTGCCTTCCTTTTAAAAGAAGCTAGTGATGCTATTAAAGTCATATCCTTATTTAGCTGATGAAGGAAGCATGGAGTTTAGTGTTCTCTGAGAATTTTCCCTCAATTTTTGATGTAACAAGTGTAGTACTAAATAACGGTATATGTGTGTGCAGTTGAAGCCAGTCAAGCCTGTGATGACTTAAGCATTCTGTTCTTGAGTGTAGTTTCAGCGAGTTGCACTTTGTAAATCCTACCTTTCACAAAGAACCTAAAGAATATTTCAAAAAGGAAAATAAGTCAACTCAAATAATGCAAAATTTTACACAAAAACATTAAATAAATTTATAGGCTACATTGCTCTTCAGAAAGGGTCTAATTTTAAAATAACCAACTTCACAAATACATTATGAGACATACATGAAGTTAAACACTGATGCCATTTGCATATTACCATGCTTATTAATATACCTGTCTTGGCAATGAGAATTCAGGCAGGCATGTAATAATGAGGAACCATCTTTAGAATTGGAGATGTTCCTTTTCCAGTATTTTCCTGCTTTAGGTTGTTTTTTTTTTATAAATGATAATTGCTTGAAGAGAAAAGTAAGACCAACTTTATAAGTTCACTTGTATATGGTAGCATGTTTTAGGCACGGATTTGTCTTATTCAGTTCCAAATACGAATGCCTAGTAATTCCATTACCTTTTGTACTTCATTCTGGATCTAGCAGAACTAGGCCAAGTCTGAAATGCTCTAAATTCTAATATAGCATTTTCTGCTCTACAAGGTGGGAAATTGTTTTTTTAAATTTTAGTTTGTTGAGACCAGTTGGCTTTAACCAGGGGTAACTGTATAGATAAATGATTCTCGCTGTTCCTAAATAAAAAACCACAAAGCTTTATGTAATCAATAGAAATGCATGCGTTCAAGCTGAACAACGAAAGGAAAATATTAGGTCACTAGATGGTGCCATAATGTTATTTTTTACTTTACTGTCAGGGCTGCTGGAGCTTTCCACAACAGTCTGTTTTGAGAAGCATAACTTCAGGCATTAGTAGTGTAAAAACTAAGCCTAATGTTAACAGCATGGACAATGTAGAGAGGGAGTATCATTAATGCTAAAAGTTTAGGTATATTCAACTGTGCTGAGTTAAACTGAAGAACATCAATAAGTGGTATAAAAATGGGTAAGCTATAACTTTAAAACCTGTACCACAGAGCAGAAACATTTTATTCTTATTTTAAACTCTTCAGTAATTTTGTTTTTAAGAAACAATTTGTAATTAGAAAATACATGGATACATGTAAGAGAACATCACTGCTTTCAGTGTGCTCAGTAGTCACACTTCATCTATTTTTGTATTTAGAAAGTACTGAAAGAAGTGTGTTGAGCTGTGAAGCTCCTCAGCGCCTGGGTCAGCACTCCGGTTTTAACTTAGGTTCTGAACTCTGGTCTTTAAGCTTGTGCACCAAGCCTTTTACCCACCAAGCTATCTCCCCAGCCTCCATGGATGAGCTTTTCTAAATTTAATTTATATTAAGGTCCATCTTATTTCTGACTTTGGTGAGGATGTAGTTAAAATTCATTATTTCCAGGACAACTTGATACTCTGCTTTACAGCTTGTATCTCTAGGGATATCAGTTTGTACCAACCTTCTCTCCTTGATGGTTATTAATGGCATTTGTAGTCACTTTACTTAACAGACTGTAAACAATTAAATACAGGCTTTGACATTTTGTCTGTGCCTTGGCTAAAACAGTACATAGGAATTTTGACAATGTTATCTTCCTTTTCAAGATCTGTGCTTGATAGGCAAAGGTGCTGAAAGAAATAAAATGTCCTGTACTTCTGCTGAAAATATGAAATCACAATTCAAATCATTGCTTAACTTTAATTAACCTATTGAAAAGGAATGTCCTCAAGAGTTGAGTGTCATGTTTGTCTTCCTGTAATGCAAATCACTTTACAAATAATTATGGTACATTATTTACTTAAAACACTGTTTTAAGCTTCAAGAATTACTTATTTATTTTTGTAGCCTGAGCTTTCTTTTTTATATTGGATATTTTATGTATTTACATTTCAATGTTATACCCTTTCCTGGTTTCCCCTGCAGACTGCCCCTCTCCAATCCTCCCTCCCCTGCTTCAATGATGGTGCTCCCCCACCCACCCACGCACTCCTGCCTCACTGCCCTGTCATTCCCCTTCACTGGAGAATACAGCCTTCACAGAACCAAGGGCTTATCCTCCTATTGATGCCTGACAAGGCTATCCTCTGCTACATATGCGGCTGGAGCCATTGGTCCCTTCACGTGTACTCTTTGGTTGGTGATTTAGTCCCCAGGAGCTCTGGGTGGGTCTAGTTGGTTGATATTATTGTTCTTCCTATGGGGTTGCAAACCCCTTCAGCTCCTTCAGTCTTTTTTGAGTACACTGTATCTGTCTTCAGACATACCAGAAGAGGAGTGTCAGATTCCATTACAGATGGTTGTGAGCCACCATGTGATTACTGGGAATTGAACTCAGGATCTCTGGAAGTGCTTTTGACACTGAGCCATCTCTCCAGCCCTGTTTCATGCTATAAACACATCATCTCCTCAATTCTCCTTATTACTGTTGAGTAAGAAAAGTATTCTTTGCTTTATTTTGTGGGTGAAAGAATGGATACTGAAGGAGCTTAGAATCCCCAAAATAATGATATAGCAAATACTTAAGGTAAACACAGAAGCTGTGCTTTGATCTCTTGAATAATAGCAGGCCCTATGGCACTGAGAAGGAAGAAATGTAGGAACTACTAAGGCTGTGTGTGTGTGTGTGTGTGTGTGTGTGTGTGTGTGATTTGAAAATGAGCTCATTTTGAAAATGCAAATTCTAAAACAACTTGAGAGTTTTTATCTTCTATAAATTACAATTGGTTTTATCTAAACTTATTAGTACCTATCAAAGGGACTACTCTGCACAATAATTTTGTTTCCTGCTTGTTGTCACCAACACTATGTCTTCTTCTCTTTAGGACCGTCAGGATTGGGCTGGCAATAGAGGTGAACACCTCTGTAACACTTCTCAGTTTCTAATTTTACATTCCGATTCAAATAAAGTAAATTCAAATGAAGTAGAAAGGCAGCATATATTCTTACTACTCTATTCCAAGGAGTTTTCCATAAATTCCTGACCAAAGATACCACTCTAGCCTGTTCATCTGCTTAGGATTATACAAGCACTTCATGCCATTTGTGAATTTAAGATTCCTTGTATATTGTTGGTAACCATCATTTAATTAAATTTCCAAATACCTTTCATCAAAATCTATCAATTTCAACCGTTTTTTTAAACAAATGAAATAGTAAACACAACATCTGTCATTCACAATATTTCACAAATCAATCATTCCCAACTACAAAATGTGAGAAGATCCTCCCAAAATATCCATGCAAGTTTGACCATTAATAACCAAAATAAAATTCCAAATACTTTCAAATTCACAATGTGATATATGCTAATAGGATTCCATGGTTGTACATTTCATATCATGAGTTTTTTTTCTACACAAGATTTATATAAAATCTCCTTTATGTTATGTATGCAAGATATAACTGAAACAAAAGAATTTCATATTTACAGGTGGTTTTCAATCCCAAGATATGTCAGAACATATGCAAATATTTTATAAATTTTAAACACTCAAATATAAAATCTTTGTGTTTATCATTCATGCAGGTTAAGAGAAAGTCATTCTATACCCTTTCCAGTCTAACACTGGTACCTAACATAGACTGGACTCTTTACACAGCTGTCTTCTAAGCTCCTTGTATAGATGACTCTGTAGTGAATTGTTCCTTCTCTGCCTCTGGTATCAGACTCAGTTGGTTTCTTCCTTTCTCGTCCACCATTCTTTTTTTTTTTTTTCAGGCACACTGAATTAACTCTATTTTTCTAAATTTTTTTTGTTAATGTCGTTATTGATGTTGTTAATAAAAAGGCTCTCAAACCTGGTGGATGATAATGTCATCTGGGCTCTAATAGTAATGAAAAATGGAGACTTGTATGTAGGGAGAGAAGGAACAGGGAGGTAGTTGAAGGCTACAGCTATGTTTAAACTATATCAGAATTTAATTGAAACCTGCTCTGAAGGGTGCCATTTGAGGTTGTACAAGGCTCTTTTAAAAAGGATTGAAAGTTACAACACACAGATTAGCTGCAGACATTCTTGTAACTGTTCCACACATGCTGATCAATGAGGCATAGAGATATAATTGGGTTGTAGACGCAGTTGTTGGAATATATTTAGTAGGTCCTTAAACACTGCATGAAAGTTTTAAGTCTAAATTATCAACAAATGAAGGACTTTCTCTGAGATACCATTTTAATTTATTTGTTGATTAATTTCAAAAGTGTCAGTCATACCATTATAAAACATTTTAAAGAAAAGCAAGAAGGAATTAATTACAATATAATTTGGCAGTAAAACATATTTCCCCTGGGAAATGTTCAGGGGGTTCATTTGCAGAAAAGATCAGATACATAATCATTTGTATAAGATGTCTGTTTGTACTTGTGGACCTATGGAAAGTTTCATCTGGTCTTAACTCAATGAGCAAATATTGAAATGAGGCAGCAGATTGAGACCAAGTGTCCTGGATCCCTTAGTCATAGTCTCAGGCACCTTTAAAATTTTTTCTGTATAGGTCTCGACTCATGACGTGGGCATCAAGTTAAACTAGATATTGGTTGGCCACTTCCTCAAGTATGAGGGCTTTTGCCTTGTCTCATTGTATCTTGTTCCTCTCTCTCGCTCTCCCTCCCTCCCTCCCTCCCTCCTTCCCTCTATGGTATTGTATAGAGAAGATTCTATTTTCAATTAAATATACAACAATATAGGATTACATTTTTTTTTTTCAAAAGTTAAGTCCTTGCTGATCCTTATTGTACCTAAATGTCTCCTGGTGATTTTGTCTTCATCCCTCTTGGTAGACAAACCATGCTTTACAATTTAAGATTAACAAATACAGATTCTTCCTACAACCATGGAAAATGTGGGAACACAGAAGCCTGTCTTCAACATGGAGCCAGCAGAGTCTCAGCATTAAGACTTTGCTAGAAAATCACTACCAGAAGATTGATTTCAAGCCAGAGAACTGATTTGATTTGCCATTTAGAGGCAAATATTTTAAGAAAAACATTTTATGATCACTAACTATAAACCATACATGTCCTACAAGATAACAAATAAGCTATAAAATAATCTTTAAAATTAAAATTCATACATTTTTATCAATTAATAATTATGTTGATTATTTTGTAAAGATTTATGAAAATGTTCATTATTAAAGTGCCAATCTCATAATCACTATGTTATGGAAATATCAACATTATCTCTTCGATTTAAAAACAGACACTTAGAGAGTAATTTCTTGAGTATACATAAGCACTAATGTAAATAAGATTTAAGATCTCAAATCTGTTTCTGTCTCATATTCCACACATTTATAAATGAACCTTACTCTAAGTATAATTAATAATGCTGTTAAATTTGGAATCTCATGTTTGCTTCTACTACAAAATTATACTTAGAAAAATAATCACATTAGTTTTGTTGGTGCTGAATCAGTCAAATAATTTCTAGAATGCATAACATATAATAATAATTATAGTATCTAAATCATAAATTGTACACCATTTGAACAACGTGCTATGTGAAACCACTTTGGTATTTCCTAAAAGATTACCCATTATATTCTTAACAACATCAAAAGTAAATGCTAGGATTATTATGTTCTACAGATGGAAAAATAAGATGTTGTAAAGGAGATACAGTTTGTTAAAATAACACAGAATGGTAAAATGGGGTAGACTTGTTGTTTCCAAGTTCTGCGTCCATAACCATAAATATAAACTTTTCAAGTATTTAATGTCAGAGTATTTAAATCAGTATGTTGCAGAGGATCTGAAATCCAAATAGATTTGCATTAGTAATGGATATGCTAATTTGCTACTAAGTCAACTCATCTAATATCCAAATAAAAATGAAAGTGGTAAAAATACTGTTTCTGTATTAAGTGTTATACATATGGAGTGAATACAAAACAAAGTTTCAAAATATAGTGCAAATAAAGTGATGAAAATGTCTTGCAGTCTTCAGAACTTGTTAAAGCACTTGAGAGTGGTCACAGTAATGCATTCCCAAGATCACAGATAAATCACCTTAACTATAGAAACCATCAAGGGAACCCCCTTAAGTACCTCAGAAAAATATTATAATAATGAGAAGCACTCTGCTCACCTATGCATTTGAAACTGTAGTGGGATTTGAATGACCACAATCCTCGGAAGAGAATGGTCAACTACAAATAGACTTCCATAATATGAGAGTCTTTGTGGATGAGTCTCCTCTCTCTTTTTCTGTCTTTGTCTCTCTGACTTTCTGTCTCTCTGTCTCTGTCTGTCTCTGTCTCTGTCTGTCTCTGTCTCTGTCTGTCTCTCTCTCTCTCTCTCTCTCTCTCTCTCTGCATGTATGTGTATGTATTTGTGTGGTGGTGTGTGTGTGTGTGTGAATGTGTGTATGTACACATACATGCATTTACATTTTTTGTAACATCATGAACAATTCACACTGAGAAATATTATTTCATCAATATAATCTATTACGATGGTTAAAACTGAAACTTTGAACAGAAGATTCTAGTCAATTCATCTTCTGCCCTAGAAGTTGCTGAAAAAAAATACAAAATTGTTGGAGGTCAGTAAAATTTTATTAAAAGTGATGATAGTAGATATTTTTCTACATATTTGTTTTTTGAAATGGGGTATCATCTGGTCTAGGCTGGCATCAAATTAGCTCGGATAACAAATGTATACCACCATGCCAGGACCTTGGGGATGGTAAATAAATATTCTTTTTTCCCTGAGCCACCTCTTTAGCCATAGAAGATATTTCTTAATTATTTCCCATAACCTGAACATGCTCTGTCTGTAAACTCAGATAGACAAATAGTCTCCAGTTTGATGGTTGAATAAAATTTGCTCAATGCAATACCTACACAATGTGGCAAAACTCCAACCACATATAACCCAGGATGCTCCAGATCTTATGCTTTTAATGATTTAGCTCTAGGAGCTGAAGAGAGATCTCAGTAGTTGAGAGTATTTGCCACTCCTGTGAGCACCCACATGGTAGCTCACATCCATCTCTAGTTCCATGGGCTAACACAAGAAAATGGTGGTATTTCAAGGATGCAGGGGCAGGAAATGCATTTTTGGAACGGATGCTTAGGGGAGAATACATGGAAGAAAAGGAAAAGGCTTAGTTTGGAAACAAGAGACAATGGAGCAGAGACTGCGCAGGGAAGTACTTGGCTATCTCATTTGACAGTCACATTGTGTTCAATTTATTGATTTCCCCAGTGTTTATTGAGTACTTTTTACACATTAATGGTGAATGACACAAATAGGATTACAATCCCCTTGGACATAATGGAAGACAAAATAACACAGAGAGAAATAGAGAAATGAGTATAGATGGAGAGCAAGCATGCATTCAAATGCAGAAGCAGCTCTCTATTCTTGACCCACAAGAGTTAATGGAGCTTTCTGAGGAGAGTAAAGTAATTCCAATGGGAGGGAAGGGAATGGGAACAATGAAAAGGTTTGCAAAGTACCACACCTACCAGCTTCAATGATCTTTCTTGTCTGAAGAACCAGTCGGGTGGAAACCTATCTTAGGTTGAAGAAAAGGGCTTTCCTGAGAAGGAAAGGGAAGGATTGTAGGAACCAGAGGGTTCAAGCACATCACAAGAGAACCTACAGAATCAACTAAGGTGGCCCCATAGTGACCCAGGGAAACTAATCCCTCAACCAGGGAGCATGCATGGGACTGACCTAGGCTCTCTACACATATGTAACAATGTTACATACAGAGACTCCACACAGTGGGAGCATGGGCTATCTCTGACTCTCTTGCTGGCCTTTGAAACCCTTTCCCTCTACTTGGCTGCCTCTTCTAGCCTCTATAGGAGAAGATGTGCCTAATTTTATTGCAACTTTATATTACAAGACCAATTAATATCCATGGGAGGCCTCCCCTGTTCTGAAGAGAAAGGGAGGAAGCATGGATGAGGAGAAGGGAGGTAGGTGGAAGGACTGTTAGAAGAAACTGTGGTCAGGATGGAAATCAATCACTTAACTAATTTTTTTAAAAATCTGCCCTTCCCACAACTGCCATTAGGCTACCTGTTAGTACTTGATGGACAGTTATGACTGAGACTGTAGAAGTTCATAGTATTATGAAAATCCAAATCCTTTGCCTCTATTGACAAATTAGTAAAATTAATAAATTAACTGATTTTTTTTTCTTTTTTAAGAATCAGAATCTAACTTGTATTTTATATTTCTTTGCAGGATCACCTTTAGGCTATTTCTATACATTTGCCTACTTTGGTGCCTTTTTTCTTCTGTTTCCCCAACAAAACCCTGAGAAAGATCATGAAATCACTTCCCTAATAAATGTATGGGAGCTCACTAATGAACTAACTATGATGGGAAGAGCAAAATGCTTGCATATCCCACAAATTGGATCCAAGGAGTGTGACATAAAGCATTATGGAAAACCTCTTTGACAAACGGTGCTTATACTGAGGAGACAGGCATTTGAGCCACTGGAAAGAGTCCTTTCTAGGCAAAGAAAATAGCAAGTGGAAAGGGAGAAGAGATAATAACATGGGAAGATATACCATGTGGTTGGCCCAACCTGTGGAAGGGCAAGTCTATGAGATTGTGAAGATAACAGTGTACAAATGTAAACACTCTACAAGGGATAAAGTGAACAAATAAGAAGGGACATTCCAAATGCAAATGTAGATCTTTAGAAGCTGTCTTTTTGGTTTGTTTGTGTGTTTGTGTGTTTGTTTGTTTTTTAACGAGGTTTTCATAGTGTTTATAATAGAGTCAACCACCAAGCCACCAATGGACTATGTACTAGATCATTTGTTTAAAATAACCTTTCAAACCACCTCCTCTCCAAAAATCAGGGTGACACTGCTAAACTAAACCCTCTACAAAGAAATGTGCTTTGGAGGCTGTTTCTATTCTAGAATCTATTCAAATCAAAAGTGAAGTATTCTCGAAAAGCAGTTCCTCAGGAATTTGAAGCAGAATGATTTTGGCTAAAATCTTGGCTCTACCATTGCTTTGATCCTTTCACCTTTTTGGTTGCTGAGCCTCATTGTCTTCATCCCCACACAGCTGGTATGTGTACTGATTCCATGAGAGTGTTGAGCACGAATCTCTGAGCAGGGCATCTGTTAAGCACTCAAACAGAAGAGTTAACCATTTTCCCAGCTGTTAGGCCTTGTTGGAACATTTACCCTCTTGGTCTCAGATATGCAAACTGAGTGGCAGTACAACATGAGGTTAATACTGAGTCTGAAGAACTGAAAGAGATGTGTTTCGAGAAAGAAAACAAACAAATATCCTCAAGGCATCCTTTGGACTTCGGAATAGTTTTCCCAAGAACACATTTCCTTATGTTTGAATCTTTTAAATAAAACGTTTACCTAAGGAAAAACCACAGGGGTAGAAGGGAACATGAATAATTTTACATTGTTCCAATAACAAGGAGGAACACCTGAGCGGTCTTATTTGTTGGCAATTTCAATGCTTTTATTATAATTGTTAGGCGTACAATGTATTCTTACACCTCAGGAAACATGAAGAGTCAAATTATCTTATTGATGCTACCACATGGCTTCCATTAACTCGAATACGAGTAAATTGGTAGAAATTAACCCTCTTCATACTTACATGGGAAGTCTCCTTGCAATTTTCTGAAAGCTTTTGCAATTAATTCTTCTCTGGAGAGTCTATGAGCTCATTTTAGACTTTTTTTTTTTTTTTTTTTAGGGTGAAAAAATTAAATGAAAAACAAAAATACCTTCTGAGTTAAAATACCCACTCATTTGAACTGTACTTACATCAAACCTAAATATAAAAATATACTTTTTTGAAGTTTGTTTACAGTGCTTGCCCTGACAACAGTTAAAGGTAGTTGATATAAAACTCCATAGAGAGAAGAGTAAATGAGAGGCTGAAGACAGATAGATCTATTTTATACAAACAAATCAGAACACTATAGTTTGAAATTAGTCATTTGTAAAGATCTAGAACTCTTTTGATAATGCATAGAAAACACAGTGTCATTTTATAAACTCTTCTTTGCTGGCAAATTTATTTTGTCATTCATGACTGACTTAGATAATTATATACATTCAGAGTAGAAGTTAGCATATTCATTAACAGATTTAATTCCTGGTTGGTTGTTTACTGTTAGGTATGTCACTGTCTTCTCTTGTTTAGTGTTCATGGTGCCTCTGCTGTCATGTTAGACAAGTTTTCATCAGAGATATTGAGTGGTATGGATTTGCTATGTAGACCAAACATGGTTTAAACTCACAGAAGTTTACCATCTAAGTGCTGATAATAAAGGCCTAGTCCATCATGTCCAGCTTGACTTAATTCTTAAATAAATCTTTCATTTGAAACAAAGACAATCTCATATGAAGAAGACTGGAGTGATATTTAAACACGGAGATTTCTCACCTAATTCTTCTTCATCTTCATAAATAACTTCAAAAATAACAAATAACATAATGAAATAAGAATATAATTCAATAAACTATCCAATATGTGGCATCTGGGTATATTTGCAAGATCATATATATAATATCAAGAGGCATGTACATAATTTTTTAAAATCCAAAACTCAGAAAGTTAGCATTAAAAATAATCCTAGGTTTTGGAAAAGTTAGCTCCAGATTTTTATGCTTTGTGTTGTTAAATTGACATTGGGTCTTTTTGTTGAGACTTGAATTAATTGAAGATAATTTAAGAAGCTTGTACAGATACACACACACACACACACACACACACACACGAAATTAAAGATCTAAGTCACCAACCGAGGAATACACATGGCTCCAGCTGCATATATAGCAGAGGATGGCCTTGTCAGGCATCAATGGGAAGAGAGGTCCTTGATCCTATGAAGGCTCAACAGATGCCCCAATGTAGGGCAATCGAGGGCAGGGAGGTGGGAATAGGTGGGTGGATGGGGGAACACCCTCATAGAAGCAGGGGGAGGGAGGAAGGGATAAGGGGTTTCTGGGAGGGGTGAACCAGGAAAGGGGATAACATTTGAAATGTAAATAAAGAAAATATCCAATAAAAAAAGAAAAAAAGAGATATGAGAGTAGATACTGAATTCCATTCATAATTGTGTGATAATTATATGTCTTACAAATTATGATTAAAATATATGCTGGAATTGAGTAAAAAGATAATTTATTGTTTTATTTATTTATTTTCTGAACATACTACTTCCAGATCACTAGTCCCTCTGTCACCCTGTATATTCCCCTGAGGACACAGACATTCTGAGGTCTTTTCCTATAAAGGCATTAGTTTCTTTTATTATTATTTAATTTTGCTATGTGTGTATGCCATTTATTTTGATCTGTTTCTTCTGCCGAATGATCCCACATCCCTCCTCCTACCAACCCTTTCACTAAATAAATCCTCTCTATTTACTAGTTTTAATTTTATTTAGTGACCCATACAGTTTAATCAAGCTATGCCAGAAGTTCTGAGTTTGGAAAAATCCATCAGAACTTGGTGAGTTTACCAGTTGGATACATAACTGAATACCACACCCCTTTGTCTCTCCCAGGATCTGTTGCCAACAGCTCAGCAAGACATGGAAGGGAACAACTAGTCCCTTTTCATTTTATAGCTTCCATTTATTAAAGCCTAGTTTCTGTGGACCTAGAGAAAAATCATTGCTGATGTGAGTTTATGTTTCTATATTTTTGTCTTGGCCAAAAGATGGTATTTCTCAACCACTCTCTCACCCTCCGGCTTTTGCATTCTTCTTAACACTGATCTTGAATAATGTAGTACCTCATTTTCAAATGTGGTTAATGATAAAGCTATTGTCTTGGTCTAGTCAACCAAGACATTAAAACCAGTTTTAATAGCTTCCTGTCAGCTTACAAGGTCTGCAATCTCATATACCAGATCCAAGTACTCCCCGGTTTTTAACCCTTTGAGCCTAGGCTCAAAGACATCTCACTGGTGTTTCTGTGGTTGCCCTGAAACCACATGGGACAGTTTGGCCTTTCGGGAGATCACCAAATCTCACAGGTGAAGCAAGATGTATCCTGGTTGTGTTTTCTTTATAGACTTCTTTTTTCCTTTTCCTTGCTCAATTTCAATTCCATTCTGCCTAAAGTTCATGTTGCAGGAACTATTTTAAAAGAACAAATGTATGGCACATGTTCCCGAGCTATGCCCTGGTTCTCCCATCCGCGGTGGGCTGGCCAGCTGTGCATTGGTGGGCCACGTCAAATCTGCTTTCATCTGGAGACTCTGACTCAGCTCTACAATCTCTCCATCCAGATCACTAGGTTCCCATTGGTGGGCCATTACCATGCCAGCCCCATGCTACAATACCCCCATGGCCTCTGTGGTGCATATCAGGCAAACCCACACTTTGCTGCTGTACCTTTCTCTCTTGAACCCAGAAGAGCAACACAAACTTAGCTCAGAAACAATGATAACTCAATCTCTGGGCGCATCAACTAAAACCTAATCTTGTAAACCTTATCAAAGTCTGATTCCTCTGGTGGCGGATCCACAAGTATCTGCCATGATACCAGGAGACTCTACTAATTACGTCCTGCTTACTAAATGCTGTCCCGGTTCCAAAAGGACCCTCTCTCTTTCCTCTTCTTCTCTTCCTTTCTCCTACCTAGAAGTCCCTCTCCACGCCCAGTCCAGTGATTGGCTCCTTTATTCATTAGGGAATTGGTTCACAAGAAGTCACAGATGTAACTCACTTCTTGTCTGAAGCCCCTCATAGGAGGGCAGAATTAGCAGAATACAAAAAGCTCCAAGGCTATCCACAAGTTCAAGGTTACTTTTGAAATGTTTTTGGTCTGTACGCTCTGGCTTATCAGTGAGTACATACCATGTGCGCCATTTTGGGTTTGGTTTACCTCTTTCAGGATGATATTTTTTAGTTCCATTCATTTGCCTGCAAAATCCATGATATCCTTGTTTTTCATAGCTGAATAATATTCCATTGTGTAATGAGCCACATTTTCTATATACATTCTTTGGTTGAAGGTTGCTTCTAGTTTCTTCATGTTATGCATAAGGTTGCTATGAACATAATGGAGCACGTGTCCTTGTACTATGGTGGAGCATCTCTTGGGTATATGCCAAGGAGCAGTATAGCTGGGTCTTCAGGTAGAACTATTTCCAGATTTCTGAGGAACCACTGGATTGATTTCCAGAGTGGTTGTACCAGTTTGCAATCCCACCAGCTACAGCGAAGTGTTTCTTTCTCCACAACCTCACCAGCATGTGCAGTCACTTGAGTTTTTTATCTTAGCCATTCTGATTGGTGTAAAGTGGAATCTCAAAGCTGCTTTGATTAATGGGAGTGGCCTTAGCCAAAATGCTGAACAGTGGGAGATGTGGAACCTAAAAAGATCACCTCCAGTAGTTAGACTAGGACCCAAGTGGAGGGATGGAGAGATCAACCTACCTTCAAAAATTCAAAATTGTTCCTATCTAAAAGCAATGCAGGGACAAAAACGGAGGAGAGACTGAATGAATGCTGGGCCAGTGATCAGCCCATTCCATAGATGGGCACCAAATCCTGACAGTATTACTGATGCTATGTTGCGCTTGCACACAGGAGCCTACCATGGCTCTCATCTGAGAGTCTTTACCAGCACCTGACTGAGACAGATGCAGTTATTCACAGCCAACTATTAGACTGAGATTGGGGACCCCTATGGAAGAGCTGCGAGAAGAATTGAAGGAACCGAAGGGGATGGCAACCTAATAGGAAGACCAAGAGTGCCAACTATCCTGTACCCCTAAAAAACTCCCAGAGACTGAGCCACCAACCAAAGAGCATACAGGGGCTGATCCAAGAGTTCTGGCCTCAGTGGGAGAGAATGTGACTAATCTTGTTGAGACTTGATGCCTCTGGTGTGTGAGAGGCAGGGCAGGGGCACTCTCTTAGAAGCAAAGAGGAAGGGGGGGGGATAACTGTGCAAGGGATACCAGGAACTGGAGGGCAACATTTTAGATGTAAATAAATAAAAATTAATTAATAATAAAAATAAATATATAAAAATAGATCTGAAAAAATGACAAGTATTTTGTTTGTTTTGTTTTTTCCTCTAGGCAACCCTCAAACAAATTTTGTTTTTATGACTTTCCGTAGATCCAGAGGCCAAGCAAACAACCATCCTGTTTTTTCCGACAGTGCCTGGCAATGGAATGCTTTAGGTTTTCTCATATCATAGAGAAGCCCAAAAATATGGTATCTATTGACCTTACTTACACCCGTGGCAATCTTGACAACTACAAAACAAACAAAACAAAACACTGAAAAGAAAACTCATTATGTACCTGATCATTTTTTCCAAAACATACTTTGAAATTCATATTTAAGTTTAAGCTTTATAATGATGGTGATCTTAGTCAGCATTAATATTGTACCTGAAGTTTATAGAGTGATTCAATTCTTCCTTTGTATGTTTCAATATCAACTATCTACTAATTATGTCAAGATAAGTAATACAATTTCTTATCTACAAATGGATCTATTTATTTGTTTCTTTACAGTGATATTGGGATGTCCTGTCACAATATTGCTCAGGCTAGTATTTTTATGTACTTATTTATTTACATTTAGGATGGGGTGTCATGCCACAATGTTGCTTAGGCTAGTATTGAAGTCCCAGTACTGATGAATCTTCCTGCCTCTAGAACAGATGAAACTGTTCTGATACCACTTCACCTGATTCCATTGTTTTTTTTTACTATAATAACAAAACAAGCTTTTAAAGAAGCAATAGTCTCAGATTAGGTCTAATTAAGTAGATTTAGGTTTAATTATTTTGCCTAGTGGGCTTAACCATGTTTTGAATCTCAGCACCATGACAAATTCTATGACCATGATGAAGTTTCTTTTGTTTTAAGTCATTTCATTTCACAGAATGCACTATTTTTGCATATATATTTTGTCTGGTGTGTGTGTGTGTGTGTGTGTGTGTATGTGTGACCAAATGTGCATATACATGCATGTAGAGACTGGAGGTTGTCCCCTGATTTGTGTCCTCCTTTTCACTCTCCACTTGCTATACTGATTCAAGGTCTTTCATTTGGACTTATGTGAACTCAGAGCTAACCTACTTGCTCTAGGATCCACTGTTTATTCCTCCAAAAGACAGATAGTGGACTGGAAGAGATGGGTGGTCTGGAACACCCATCTGGGTTCTGGATATAAATTTATGTTTGCACACTTTCAGGAAATTTATCCACTTAATCATATCCTAGTCCCAAACGTTTAAATCCTTATTAATTAATACTTTATTCTTGGTTTTCTTTCTATTAGCCCTGTTTAGTTATATGTAATACAACAAGTAGCACTTTGCAGGGATTCACTAAACATCTGTGGATAAATGAAGTTTATAATACAGTTTTATTGAAGCATGTAGCATGTATGTGGATTTCTGGTTCTCACACTGTATGGGAATCTAACATGTCCCAGCAGTATTTGAAGAAAAAAATGTCCAAGGTCACTTCTTCCTATCATTTCTAAGAAGGGAAACTTGGGCCCACATTGAAAAGGTAAATGATTTAAAAGAGCATGTGTTGTTGCTACAAAAATGTAACAGGCATCAAGGTCATGTAAGGGAGAAAACACTTTAAAGAGGTCACTTATTCTCAAGTCAGAAGATTTCCATTTGAAAATATTGAAAATACAATACAAACAAATCTACAGCTACAGCAAAGTTTAGAAGAAATATGAGAGAAAACAAGTAACTCACTAACCCCATGAACCCAGTCATTATTAGTCATCAGACAAGGATTTTGTCTATTTATATCATTTACATTCTACACTTACAAGAATTGCTACATTTAGAAGCTGCTTATAAGCTACAAGTATTGCTGGGATTTGCTTTCATAACTGTTAGCAGGGGCTAGCTGGTGTTTTTCTTTTACATCACCAGAAAAGATTGTTTCCCCAGAAGGGCAAGTGTCTTCTACATGGGTCTAATAAACAAGAAAGCAAAGCAATGCCACCTTGTAGACATTCAAGTGGCACCAAGAAGACAAGTTTACTTCCTAAAAATCAAATTCTTCTACTACTTGGTCAACTAATAAAACCATTCAGTCAAATCTTGCCACATGCCTTAGCCTTCTTTTGGAAATGGAAAAATAGTGGGAATATAAAGCAGATCCACTGCCTATTCATGTGTAATAGGCCAATTCAAGTGAATAATCACAGTAACAAATGAATAAAAACAAATCATGATCTTGGATATTAATTATAACACTATCATTGTTGAGTACATGACCAGGTAGAGTAAAACAGGAAAGAGGGGAGAGAAATGAAGCTAAGGAAAGGAGAAACAAAGGAAAAATGGAGGGAGGAAAGGAAGGGCTTCTTGAGCCATGGTTTTTGATAGCTACTCTAGAGGTGAAATTTTAATGAATGATATCAATTAATTTGGTGGAAAACAAGTTGTATTTGTGATGTGCATATGCTCGAGTCAGTCTAGTTTATAATATCAGCATAGGAAATAGATATGTTTCTCCTTTGCATCCAAATGAAATCAATTATTTTAATAAGAAAAAATAGTAAGTGTTTATATGGAGACTTCCAGTTTCATGTTTAACTTACACGCTGAGTTAATGGAATTGCTTAAAATCAATAACCTTTCAGTATTTCAAGGTGTATATGTTCAGCAAGGGACACTCAAGGTTGATCTAAACTACAAGAAGATACTTTAGAAGGTAAATCTGATGTTACAGGGGGGTGGGAAATATTAAAATTTACATGGCAAGAACAGAAGAAGAAATGCTTTATCTCACAAGACACCATTCTACCTTCTGCAAGTATGATGTATAGTCAGAAAGCAACATGAAGTTTAAATAAAATAGGACTTCCAAACAAGTTAAGCACTCCAATGCCTGAAATATTGCGTGCATGGTACCGTTCATGTTCTAAAATCATTTGAATACTCCTTCATCTATAATATAAGCGATCAAAATTAATATTTGCAGTGTAAAGAAAAGAATATATTTACAAATAACCTTGTTATTGGTCTTGCTGCAAGTCCTTCTTGAAATCAATACATAAATAACTTATTGTCCTGAAAAAAATGAGGGCATCATTCAAAAGAGAGCATGTGAGGCCTTGTTTATTAGGCTGGACTGCTAGGTGAAGGGCAAGCTTTTTATAGGCAGAGAGCTGGGCAGAAAGAATCATGGGAAGCCCTATGAGACAAGTAGGGTTAAACAAAGACATGTTCTTTCATACATATTTAAGATAAACATTCTTATGAGGACAGCACGCTTTTAAAAAATGACTAATATTCAGTGCAAAGAAATTCTGTCTAATTGAACACAAAAGAAGTGATTTATGTGAAAGTTGTTGCTCTATATTTGTTTTTGAAGGGAAGACTCATATATGAAAATGATTCTCCCCAAAATAAAGCCAATCACATAAATGGCGGATGAATAAGAGACGAGTATTTGGTAAGCATAAATTCACACTAAAGGCTGTTTCCCTAATAACCACTTTAGTTGTTATTCTTGTTTGCCCTAGAAATACTAATGTGGTGGTAATAAGAAAGCACACTTATTTTCCACCAAATTTAGAATTTTAGTAATTGAAACACAGATGTAATGGGTTTCACAGGAAATTACTTTGATGTTAAGTGTCTTGTTAGTGCTAGGTATGCACACTACTCAGCATGGACATGGTATTCACGTCACTGGCAATGTGCAAATATCACATTCTGCTTTCTCTCTCTCTCTCTCTCTCTCTCTCATGTGCTTCTCTCTCTCTCTCTCTCTCTCTCTCTCTCTCTTTCTCCCTCTCTCTCTCACACACACACACACACACATAAATAAAATCTGAGCCATAAAATATGGGTTGATAAAAATGGAAGTGAAATATTATGCGCAATTTAATATATATTCAAAAGATTATCTAAGTTTACATAATGGAGTTTTTTACACTAATAATCACTAATTACTAAAGAACACATACAGTTATTGTAAGGACCATCCAAATTTTCTCTCCAGTGTTTATAACTTCATAGTCTTTCCTTAACAATCTAAAAGTTTGCATTTCTCTTTCAGTTAAGAAGTAGTTGAAATGGATTTAAAACTCAACCTTTGTTTTCCATCTCTGTATATGAAGTCACATGTTGCCTAACCATTAGCAACTCAAGTTCAATCTTCCTATTGTCCTTTCTTTCAGTATGTATGTGTGTGTGTGTATTGTTATATATATAATGTAATATATATATGTGTGTGTGTGTGTGTGTGTGTGTATATAGTGTCTATATATAGTATCCATATCTCTCAAGACACACACACACATATGTGTCTGTGTCTGTGTGTGTTTTGTAATGTATATGAGAATCTACATACAACACAATAAATAGGAATTTAAAGAAATAACTAATGAAATGGGACATAATCCTTAGTACATACTATAAAAATAATGTAAGTATTGGATAATTACAGTTTTACAATTAAAGTCCAGAAAATGGAAAATGATCCAGTTTGAATGACTTTGTGACAAAGTGTATGATGGAGAATTTTAGAGAAGACAGTCCAATTTGCTGAGGCATTTCCTGGAAAAAGTATGTTTGGGTCAGGGTGATCTTGAGAGTAGAAATAACTGCAGGATGAACTAAATGTCAAAATGCTTGGCACATTTTGAGATATGAAAGAAATCTCAAAGGTAAATGTTAGGGATACAGAAAAACAGATGTGGTTTAAAAATACAGAGGTTGAACACTGACAAGATCTCAGTTTGTGTGAAAGATTGTGTGCATTATTCTAAAATGCAAAACAAATATTCTTTAATGTAATCGGTTCATAAAATTGGGTGATATATGCTTTTTAAAAAATATTGGAAACATCTATCTGTTCTGTGGAAAACAGATTCCAGAACACAGAAATGAATTGTGAGGTTCCAGTGCTGTTCTGAACCAGGCCAGAAGCAGGAGCGTGTGTTAGAGATGGAATGGGAGGCACAAGGAAGAAGATGGATGCTTGCAGCACTGTTGGAGTAAAATCCATGGCAATTTCTGACAGGTGAGATAAAGAGATGTGATAGGACCCAGCTTTCCAAATGTGCTTACATTGTGGAGAAGTATTGTGTGGAGAAATCCCTGAAGTTTGTGGTGGCTTTATTATCAGTAGCAAGTGATGTGTCTATATAGATACATCAAAATATTTGAGGATATCATGAACATTAGCAAAGAAATTGAGCATAAAATGAAAAGATTCAGTTATGAATGGGTAAATTAAGTTATGGGCATAAGAGAATGTAAGAGGAATAAAAGCAGAATGTGTGTTACCTTGGTTATGCATTGTGATTGCTTTTAAGACATTAACAAACCTATTTTTAGCAAACAAATTTTCATTTCATATATGTTTTCTTCATATATATATATATATATATATATATATATATATATAGAGAGAGAGAGAGAGAGAGAGAGAGAGAGAGATTAGGTACATGACTTTATGACTATACCTTCCTTTACATTTTATGCTTGTTTGAGATAGTCATTTGCGGCCTTTTGTTGTTGGTTGTGGTGGTAGTGGTTGGTTGGTTGGTTGGTTGGTTGGATTTTCAGTAATCAGGCTTGTGCAAGTGTCATTGATTTGTAAATCAGAAAAAACTCGAATTAGGGAAATAAATTGTTCCTCCAGGAAACTGTTAGTTGTGCCAGATGTGTTGTACAATAATATAGTCATCAAATTGCATCTGCTGTCTTAAATCAGAAAATTGACCTTCACTTAGCAACTGGTCTCTCATGATATAACTACCTTTAGACCTATTTAAAATTTCCATAATTGCAGCTTCTCCTAGAAACCATGTCAGTCATTTTAATTCTTAGGAGATAATTCTCTTTGGGGTATCCCAGATATTTGACATCAGTCTTACATAACGTGAGTGTATTCCATAAGTTAACTGTTGATTGTTTAAAATGTTTGAGATCTTGTATTTTAACAGAATTTCAGACTTCTTTATCATTTTGTGAATTTCCAGGATTTTTGGCATTAGTTTCCAGATAACTGGGAAACCTAGTAGAAGTGGTCGTGTTTCCTCAATTTCATTAAGAGGTGGCAGTATAGGTTCCATGATCTGCCTATCTTGATCTTTAGTTTTATTAGGTACCATAAGTTCACAATTTAGCACTTCTTGTTCCTTAATTCCTCTGTTTCTGTCTCCCAAGCCATTGTATTATCATAGCTAATTTCTCTTGATATACAGCCAATTTTCTGCCTCCCCTTTTTTGGAGAGGAAATTAACAGTAGGGATTGTAGTTAAAAGTAAGGAGAGATTTGCTCCAATACTCATGATTGAAATAAGTAATGCAATGGCTTTGTCAAGTAACATTTCTATCCCCTTAACTCCTACCCTCGGTCTTAAGGGAACCAAAATCTAGTTTTTCATATTTTTTAATGCAGGAAGAGTCAGGCTACAAAATTAAAATTGTTTGTTGGGGTTGCTTACTATGATTCTCTGTCTTAAAGTTTCCTACTTCCTTCCATATTGCTGGGTTTTCTTCTCCAATCACTTTGGGTATCAGATGCAAATTTAGCATTTATTCTGCAGATACAATTATCATTCCAGAGGCTCCATGTTGAATAACTCACTCTTTCTAGCTCTTTCTGAACTCTAGCCGTTGGGTTCAAATGAGATGTTCTGGTTCAAACTGCTCTCCAAGCTGATTGATTCAATCTGTCTTCTCTTGTTTGCTGACTGAATTTCTATGCCTGGCCTCACACTAACTTTTGTTATATGTTCTAATCTTCTGGCTCCCTCTCATTCTCTGGCTAATTCTAGTTTGTTCTCTCTACAACCTGTCTCTGTAAAACTCAACTGATGTTGCCCCCCCTCTCCCCTTTTATGGTACTGCTCTCTTAAGTCTTCTCTTTCCTATCTGTACACTTGAGAGTTGGGCATATTCTATCTTCCTTTAATTCAGTACTTTTTCTGTCCCTCAATTAGATATTACTTTCAAACATGGTTGCTTCTTTCTATAAACTAACTTTGCCTTCATTGTTTGGGTTTAAGGGTGTGTCTGTTTCCCAGCCAGTGCGATTAAAGTAGTTGTAGAGTATCTGCCTTCCAGCCAGATTACACAGACCTAGAAGGTCTTTGAATGTGATCCCTTGCCAAAGTACCCATGTTGCTGCATTAAAATTCCTCCACACAGATGATAGTTTTATAGTCACAAGTACTGAAAGTAATACAGAATTCTAGTGGATATTGGTGAGAAGATGCAGGTACAATGGGGCAACACTTACTTCTCATCCCTCTACATCAGTAGCATAATCATAATTGAGAATCCCTTGTTGTATGTTCTCCAGGAGCATCTGATGTGATCTTATAACAAAGACAAAGACGGCTCTTCCACATTTCATTTGAAAATAATAGGAGTGTTTGTATTGCTTCCAGCACAGCTATTACATGCTGTCTTGGTTACATTTCTTGTCCTCATGACCAAATAGCTCCAGAAAAACAACTTGAGAGTGAGAGGGTTTAATTTGGTTCACAGTTCAATTCTGCTGTCCTGTTCATTGTGATGCAGGAATCAGGGCATCAGGAATTTGATACAGGTGGTTCTATATTATCTGTAATTTTAAGCAAAGCCAGGAATGTTGAAAGAATGAATGTTGCTACTGAACTGTCTTTCTTCATTTATACAATCCAGTATCCCAGCTGGTGAAAAGGTTCCAGCTGAAGTGAGTGGGTCTTCCCATCACCACTAACACCATCAAGATAATCTTTTACAGGCACGCCCAGAGGCTCATTTCCAGGTGATTATTCTTTGCATCAAGTTGGCAACTGACCTTAGTCATTGCACACAAAACACCCTGCCTAAGTACAAGGCTGGGAGGAGAGGTGGCTGATAGACTCTGCAAGTACCATTTTGATCTCTTTGCTGCAAAGCAGCATATTCATGTAACTGAACCGTTTTTCTTGTGAAATTAAAGTGGCAAAGTAGGGGACATGAGCATGTTTGACATCTAATCCAAATTCTGGGAGGATAAATGTGAGTCCGCTGTGACTTTTGGCTGAATCCAGTCTTCACATTGAAGTACTCAGTGAAACCTAGCAAAGGCAATATATTACCGTTCCAATGTAATTTTCTCAGATATGTGTGAAAATGGAATTCATTATACTTAAGAATTGAATATTAAGGGTAATTAAAGAATTTGGCAGCTCTTTTATTCTTAGCAATAGCTGGGAAAATTCCAGCATTCACCAAATGTGGCAGGTTTTCTGGTTTCCCAGTCATGTCTTCAAGGGGAACAAGAGACTGGGTAACTGCACTATTTTTAACTCCACAAGGATCTCAACTTTTAATATGAAGAAATAAAATAATTTGGTAAAAGCTCATGATATGGTGGAGTTCATGTCTTCAAAATAAAGACCATAATCATTGTAATGTAAAACAACTTTTGTTGAAGCAGCACTGGGAAATTTTGAAGTGATTAAATTCTGTTGTCCTGCCATAGATGACTGTCAGGGTCAGAAGCAGTTCCCTTACTTTTAATATTTTAAATTGACTATCACTTCAGAGAAGTAAAAATAATTTACTTTTCTAGGTTCTTGGCACCTTCCTTCATTAATAAATACCTATTTTAGGATTATTATTACTATTGACATTTTATTATTAGCTTCATATTTAACTACTCACTCACTCATGGGAGAATGATGCATGACAACAAGAATGGTTTTCTTTTGTCTTTGTGTATGATATTGAGGCTTTTTTCATAAAGTGGGAAATGCACACTTATTTTTTACTTGTATGGATATTTTATTAAGCTCAGCTACCAATAAGTATCCATAAATATGACAGAAACCACAGAATATATTTACATGTGTTGTGATGCATTTGGGTAAATATTAAAAGAGGGTACAGTGCATAAGAAAAAATTATAATGCAGAAAATAAGTGTAGGCTGAATAAAATTGATCAAGGACCCAAAATTCAGAAGTGAACCTTGTCACCATCATCGAAGACTCAGATATGTTTCTCACTATAGATAGAAACTTGCTTCAATTTACCATTTAGGCTATCATTGCCAACAGGACAGCAAAGGTCTTAAATGTGATGTAGCATGAGATAGATTGTGAGAACTACAAACTTTTGGTTACCTACACTGTGCATGGTGGAAAAAGGCATAGTACAACTAGAGGAAAGTTGCACCATGATTTCCTACTGCATTGCCACCATCCACAGAATCTAAAGAAGATAAAGGAGACATATCAATAGGAAGAAGTCTCAGGAGGGCACCTACACTGCCATTGACTACTGGACCTAGCTTGCCTCAGATGATTATGTGCACATACATTTCATCAGCTACAAAAATAGTGACATCATGCACATAACAGAAAACTGGCCATAAAAGAAATGTCTAAACCACAGAAACCAACAAACATTTATAATTAAGTGCTCCTGTGGCTATGGTTCTTGCACTAGAACAAGCACTTATCTATTTGTGAGTCTAAAGTTCTCAGCTCTACAGCCGAGATGGATATACTATCTACTTCTCAAGGAGTTTGTGAGAAGCAAGAGAAATGATAATTTGAAGATATATCATAGCACATGTATACAACAAGGAACTGGTTTGCATATTGGTGAGGTTGGCATTAACAGTCAATTAATTCATTCCCTGAAGTTTGTATCTTATTCAAATGCAGAAAGAATATAGCTTACTGAGTCAATGTATTTTGCTGTGAGCAAACTTTTTCTTGCAGACCCCTTTCATTTTTGAATGAAGTTAACACTATTCTTCTCTCTCTCTCTTTTATTTTTGTTTGTTTTTTTCTGTTTTTTTTTTTTTTTTTTTTTTTTTGAGACAGGGTTTCTTTGTGTAGCCCTGGCTGTCCTGGAACTCACTCTGTAGACCAGGCTGGCCTCAAACTCAGATATCCGCCTGCCTCTGCCTCCCAAGTGCTGGGATTAAAGGCATGCACCACTACTGCCCACCTTCTCTGATTCTTTCAGTGAAAGTTAAGGGATGGTACTCACACAACTATGATTTTTCTCTAATGTACTACTGACTATGTGTATGGCATCAGTAGTAGGTCCATGAAGAAAATACAGCTTAGAATCAAAAGTCCTACTCACCAGAAGGCAGACACCAAAACAGATAGCCTCAATACCAAACAGAAGGAGGACTAGAGATAAAATGTGGTCCTTGAAGCAACACTTTAATCATCTTCATCATATTTATTTGTATCTACTTGCAAGTAACCATGCAGATGGGATTGACAGGTTCCCCAATAGAAGGAGGACATGTGGAAAACCACTGGGTTTTCACCTGAGATGTAGGATTTTCCTTTCTATTATTTGTACACAAGATTTTAATTACACATGGCCTAAGATCTCAGCAGATTTCACAGTCACTTATGAAAGTAAATTGAGTATAATTCCATCAATGCAAGGCTAAGATTGCCATCATCCATGTTGGGGCAACTTGAGTCACTCATGATCACTTCATAATATTCTCATTTATGCTTCAAAAGAAGCCCAGTAAATCATTGGGTTGGATCCTCTGGTTGAACTTAGGTGAAATGTTGTATTGGCTTGTCATTTGAGTCCTTGGAAGAAGAGAGTATACGTTGCTTACTCATCATCAGGCAACACAATTTCCCAACTGCATTTCAAAACAAAAAAGGCAAGTATCATGTGGATTGCTGTCTATATGTAGGTGAGGGCAGGCATAAGATAAGATAAGGTGAGAGCCTGTGATTGAGCAGTGGAAAAGAAAGGGGGTCTGAGAATTTTAGAGATGGGATAGAGAGGACAGAGAGGAGGAAAAAGGAAGATAGAGGAAGAAAAGGACAATCTAGATTCTGCTTGACTTTAAATAGCTACAGGTTGCTATGAATATCTTATAAGGGATGGATAATTACAGGACAATTTGTTTTATCTAGGTGGGCAGTTTATATCAATAGCAATTGGCTCTAAGTTCATTGTGTGGACATTTTGTGGGTTGAGAATTTACTAATATAAATCTGATTGATAAATTAGAAACCTCTAGAGTTCTGATTTTACCAGGTTACTGGGGCTTGTGACTGCTAAGCACAGGGGGGTCATATCTGGGAATGTGAGCAGAATCTCAAGAACTGTGAGATGGGCAGTTGCTGCATGGGGTTAGCCATGGAGGTGGCAAGACTGCAGGGGCCAGAGAGTAGCTGCTGCTAGCCCCGGATGGTGACTTTTTTCTACATTTCCCTGCTACTTGTCTGTATACATGAAGAAAGATAGCAATCTGCTTGTATCTGACTGCACTGAAATAAGTCAAGATATTAACAACAGTACAGAAACTCAAGAGGTTAATCATCACATAAATGCATGATGTATAGGTCATTGAAATAACGAAGGAAATTCAAAAACTATAACGGAAATGAAAATGCAAGGTACCGAAAATTATGGAACATAGTGAAAGCATCCCTAGACAAAAATGTATAGTGTCAGTGTGTGCAAAAAATGAAATAAAATAAAATAAAATAAAATAAAATAAATAAAAAATAACCAAAAAACAAACATCTGAGCAATCTCAAACAAACGGGTTAATGATAAGCTTCTGGAAGAACAAGAACAAATCAAAACTATGTGATAAAACATCAATGACTCTGTTTCAAAGTGTTCTTCAATTTTCCTAATGCATGAGTTAGACAACTCTAGTCTAGAGGCTAAATACAAATCATGGGCTATAATTTTATAAATTCAAACAAGTGTTCATAGTTCAAGTTTTATTGGATGAAGAGCTAGGTCCATTCCTACATGTACTTTCCATGATTCACTCTAATAGAGATAAGGCTTCCAAATGCTAAAGTATTCAGTATTAATTCCCTTATAGGATAACAGTGATCATATCTGATCTAAATACACTGGAGATCTAACTGGTTTATAACCTAAGCATTACTATTCAAACCACTGAGCTCATTCTTCCCTCCCATTGACAAAAAGCAATCAGGAAATTAGAAAGCCCCAGATACCACTCTCTTCTTGTACAAGATAAAGATCATAAGCCAATGTGGAAGCTTCTAATAGGAAAAGAGAAGAGCAGCAAGTTCCATCAAAGAAAAGAAGCAAACAAATATATACAAAGTCTTGGAAACTTAACCATTCTTGTGAAGCTATACATAGAGTTTTGGTAGAAATAGTTGTTTTCTTTTTCCTAAAATCAGGCCTTTTTTCATTAGACTAAAACTCTACCTGGAAAAAAAAAAAGGAGCATTTGATTTGTGAACGGGAAAGATAATCTAGTATTAGTAATATTTGCTGGTCACCCAGAGGGTTGCTGTTCGTAGGACCCATGCTAATGGGCTCCCAAACTCCTATAATTCCAGCTCCTAAGTGCCTCCTGCCTTTCTCTGGCAGTCATGGTCACTTGAACTCACATACCCCAACATACACACACACACACACACACACACACACACACACACACATATAAACACACACACGCATACATATACATGTACACACAGATACACACACTTGCACGTGTACACATATACACAAAATAAAATAAAATATATTTTAAACAGAAAGATTTCTGAAATAGCTGTGAAATCAACCACAGTTAGACATACTAAATAAAGATAGAAATTTTGAAAAAAATGTTATTTGGAACTACAGGATATAAATGTAAATATGTTTATGTTTCATAAAAATAAAAAATAATGTGTTATATAGAAACAATGAACTAATTACATTAACACATCAAATCTTATTTTTCACTTTACTTCTTTGCATGCTCCATTAATAAGAGACTTGGGCTTTGAAGAAATTCTCTAATTCGACTGATTCATTCTAGGAGTGCTTGAGTTTGCTAAGTCACTGGATGTTCTTTTATTTCCTAGATTTGGGTGCATAGCAAAAGTCTAAAGAGTTAGAGAAGACAAAAAGGCACGTGGCCAACATATGCACATAGACAGATTCAAATCTTAGATCTACCACTCTGCAGTTTTTAACTACAACAAACTAGTTAATCATCTCCATTTAATGTACAGACTTGAATTGTATGCTTGCAAGGGTGCCTTATATTTTTTTTTAAAAAATGAAAAGATAGGAACAAAACTTACAAGAAAACTAATAAGGGTCTATATGTTTGTGCCATTTTAGGTATTGGTGGTAGCTGAGGAAGTCAAGCAGATCTATATCCTAGAGAGTCCTGTCTTACACTATACTGAGAGAACTTCCATCTAAAATGTAAAATCAATTGACATTATCTAAGAAAATAAACTAGGATAATATGTACATGCCTCATTCAATCAGTTGGAAGTCTTCAGAGCAAACTCAAAGCTTCTTGGACCAGGAATGCTGCTTCAAGACAGTACTGCAGAAATAGAGTCTGAGAACCTAGCCTGACAGTCTGTCTTACAGTTTTCAGACTCTACATAGCATTGATTCCAACCTAATGGCCAGGAATTCCATATTTGCCAAGGTCTGTCCTTATTTGAACAAATTTATTAAATTTATTGAATCAATCTTTCTGTCTGTCAGATTCTGTCTACCTGGGTCTCATTCTGTCTCTGTCTCACTTCTCTTTATCATATATATATATAGATAGATGGATAGATAGATAGAGAGAGAGAGAGAGAGAGAGAGAGTATGTATACATGATAGATATCTTATGAAATCTCTAATATCAATTTGAATCTCACCACACATAAGCGATACTATAGTACTGCCTATTCTGTACGGTAATAAAGCATATCATATATACAATACATTTTGTCTATACCTAACTAATAATATACTATAATATACATATAAAGAATACTATAAGAAAAGTCAATATATTTAATTCTACACATTTTATTCCAGGCTCATTTCAGGCATCTACATCCCTCTACTTACCTCCCATTATATAAATACCTTGAAGTACATATATATTGTTTCTTGAACATCTTAAGAATTAAGTGCCTTAATTGATCTGACCTTGAACTGCTCTTGTTTGATTATCTTAAATGTTTATTGCTATGGGCAGACTAATATATCATGACACAGACTATCAGAATGAAATAATGTCTTTCTGAACTATGGAGAACAGTTCTTACTATATTAAAGTCCTTCCTATGTGAGCCATCACTAGTTTGTTGCAATTTAATTGTTATTTCAGTGGCTTCTAACTACTCAGTTTCTGAACTGATAAATAGGTTTTCCCCTGGGATAAGTCCCTCCTCATCCTCGCTAGTCCTGACAAATCTCTCCAGAGGCTCCCAGCACAATCTTAACAGTCAGAGAGAGGCTGTTGCAGTATCCAGGTCAAAGAGCCTGCTTCTTTGGAGGTCAGGGTCAATCAATTGTTAAAGCAGAGCCAGCTCCCTCCAGCCCATGAGGAAAGGAATTATTTAGAATACAAATGGGGAGTTGGATATAATTTTGATGAGATTAGAATGGAGGGTGAAGTCAACCATCCACTGCATTTCATTCAACAAACAATAGGAATAAAAATGCCTGGAAAGACTGACTGCAGAGACTGTGATTGATTATAATTTCAGTACTGTGGAGAGACTGGACTGTTGCAGTCCAGGCCTTAATTACTTAATCTTAAACTAGTTCTAAGATAGCCCCCCATTGGAACAGCAATTCCTTTCTTATTTCTATGTCTGAACTAATATCTTGTTATTAACAGATAGAAATCTAGTGTCATGTTTCAATTTAGACGAATATTATCTTCCACCAACCCCAAAACTTAGAAAGTCATCAAATAGCTTCTTAGGCCTTTATAAAAGCTATTCCTGACTCTGGAATTTACTCAAAAAAAAAAGTCTTTTAAAATTACCTTAATTTATGGCTTCCTTTGTTCTTTAAAACTCCAAAACTTCATGAAACAGTTTCCACATTGTAACATGTAATTTGACACAATATAAGTCTGTGTACCTGGCTCATAGTCACTTCAAAGGTCTCTAGAGTAAATTGTCTTATTCCCTTTGAGATGGGAACTGTGTTTTGTGTTAACAGTGACATGCAGCATTTTGATGATGAAGAAAAAAAAAAGAACACTTTCATTGTGGCACTGTCAAAATTGAGTTTACACCTGCATGAAGCACTTTAAAAAAATACTTAAGTATTTGTAGGATTGCCTGCTTAGACCTCCTCCTTGCCTCTGATCACAGCCAGGTACATTTTTACTTTTGTATCCAGGCTTTTATAACAATTTCTCATACTGAAACCCTTGTCTTTCCTGAGCTGAGAATCTTGCTTAGGTCACTGGAAGCTTCAGTATTGATACTTGAATAGCATTTTGCTAGCTAAACAAATTTCAGCTGGAGAGATGACTCTGCTGTTAATGTTCCCCTGGCTTAGGTAAAAGAGGTAGGATTTGGATACTCAGCCAACAATTACAATCTGGCGAGGCATAGACTGTGGATTTCCAGAGCAAACTACCTAGTGAGACTAATCAAATAAATGATCTCTGCATTTTATTGGCAGACCTTGTCTTTTAAAATTAGATAGTAGAAAAATGAATAGTTCCAAAACCAACCATAAGCCACCATGTAAATTGCCCACACATGCATTCATATGTTCAGACATGTGAGTCCACATTCTTCATACATATATAAACACATAAACACATGAAAGGAAGAAAAAACTTTTTTTCTTTTATTTGTAAAATTATAATATAAATACACAATTTCTATTTTCTCTCATCTCTCTGAACTTTCCCATATACCCCTCTTGCTCTTTTACAGATTCACGGCCTTTTCTTTCATTAATTACATGAATATATTTATAGTTCCAAATATAACTTACTCAGTTTACATAACATTACTTATATTTGTGTTTTCAGGTCTAACAATTTGAAATTGCATGGCCCTTGTGAATGCTTTTTCCTAGAGAAGACAATTTTTCTAACTCTCTGCATTCCTTACTTGCCAAAAGATTTTATATAAGATTGAGAACTTGTGGACTTTCATGAGACCATATTGATACATCTATTGGTGTTGTCCTTGTTAAGCTCATGGTTAAGCAACTATGTGGATGAGACTTTATAGCACACCTGGACCCTCTAGAACTAAAAGAAGTTAATACACTCAAGAGGAGTAGAAGGCAGGAAACAATCAAATTCAGGGCTGAAATCAACCAAGTCGAAACAAAAAGAACTATACAAAGAATCAACAAAACCAGGAGCTGGCTCTATGAAAAAAATAAACAAGATAGGTAAACCCTTAGCCAGACTAACCAAAGAGCACAGAGACAGTATGCAAATTAACAAAAATCAAAAATGAAAAGAGACATAACAACAGAAACTGAGGAGATTCAAAAATCATTAGATCACTACAAAAACCTACGTTCTGTTAAAATGGATAATCTGGATGAAATGGACAATTTTCTAGACAGATATCAAATACCAAAGTTAAATCCAGATCAGATAAATCATCTAAACAGTTCCATATTCCCTAAAGAAATAGAAGCATTCATTAAAAGTCTCCAACCAAAAAAAGTCCAGGATCAGATGGGTTTAGTGCAGAATTCTTTCAGATCTTCAAAGAATACCTAATACCAATTCTTTTCAAATTATTCCACAAAATAGTAACAGAAGGAACACTACCCAGTTCATTCTATGAAGCCACAGTTATGCTGCATATTCTCCCTTGGAGATGGAACAGTTTCTGTCTTACCAGGAACTTGTCACAATTTCCTTTCATAGAGGACTTCATAAGAGTTTTTTATTTTCTACTTCTATCATGTTTAATGTGCCAAATAGATTTTAAAATCTGGTTGAGTGCATATCACTTTTAGCTTTAGAAGATATGTATATTTAAGAGACATTTAACTATAATAAATTATTTTGATAACTTAAAAATGTCAATACTGAAGTATATATTTTAAAATAAATTTTATTAGTTTAATAAAAACATCAAAAAAGTAATTAAAAAGGAGTTTTATTACATTTTTAGGGAGTGCTAAATTTTTTACACCTCTATTCGAATTGATGTTAGATGTGAAAATTGTTTTATCATTAAATCCTAAGGAATGACAAACATGTAGAAAGAAGACATTAGAAAAGGTAGAAGGCTGAATGTGCCCTGTGTTGTACGTTATTGTAGAGATTAAACATAAATGCTTTTTGTTGGAATAAAAACCAAAAAAAGACATTTGGGCATCTGCTCTGGAGTGGTATAGCTGACTCCCATGGTAGATTTAGTTTTAGCTCTTTGAGAAGTTTCTACAGTGTTGTTCACAGCGGCTGTAGCATGTTTGCAATTCACCCAACAATGAATGAGAGCTCCCTTTTAGGCACAGTGCTTACAGCATTATCAACTGTTTTGTTTATCTTTGTCATTGTTACTGGGCAAAAGTGAAATCTCAAACGTGTTTTAACTTACCTCTCCCTAATTGGTAGGTACACTGGACGATTTTTAGAGATATTTTTTTTTCTTCTTCCTTTAAGGTTTCTCTATTCAGGTGTTAGGTCAGTCCTATTTTTCAAACTTATCATTTATTTTAATATTTTTTCTTTTATGTTTTAGTTTTGTTTTTTGTTATTATTGTTTGTTTTGTTTTGTTTGTTTTGTTTTATTGTTCCTTTTTATGCTCATTTAGGCATTTGGCTGGCGTGTACATCTGCTTGTGAGTGTCATAACCCCTGGAACTGACATTGTAGACGAGTTTAATGTGCCATGTGGGAGCAGTGAATTAAACCTGATAGATCAGACACTGCTTTTAACCTCTGAGCCATCTCTCTACCTCCTTCAGTTCTTTTTATACTTTGGATATTAATCCTTTGTATAGCTGGGTGAGATTCCTCTTCACCCAGGTGGTTATTTCTTTGGGCAGGCAGCAGCTTTTTGTTTTTCAGAAATCCCTCTTAAGTAGTGTTTTAAAACATGTAAAAATAAGCTACTCACCATGAATTTCAACCTACATCCCATTGTCATTCCATTTAACACAACTCTTGGAATTCTGAGCGCCCTAATTTTCCTTGAATGTAAATTCTTAAGAGACACTAAATTTTCATTGCTTTCCTTCTTTTTTCTGCTTTATTCATATCTTGCTTTCTTTTTAACTTCTCCAATGCGTTAAATTTCCCCAAGTTTACAAACACAGCCAGTGTATTTAATTTGCCAGTATTGTACCTTGCATAATCCAACATTATAACTCTACAACATGAGAACCCTCTGCTTTTATTCCTGTAATACATTTCCACCCTGTATTATGACTGTCAGAATTATTTTAACTTAGATGAAGCCAGGCAAATTAATGAACAAAGAAACTGATGAATAACACCCCAGTTGGGAAATAGAAATCCATATAGGGACTTGAATTTTTTATTATCGTTAAATTTATCTTCTCATGTCTAAGTCATTGATGATTATATATTTTCTAAAACCCTAAGGCTGAGTCAGGTTTCTTTTTATGACTGAAACCAAATTCTTCAACTGATATTTTGCCATACAAGTCCACAGAGTTCTAACAAGACTTTTGAAATTCACCGTATTATTTATTTGCTAATATTCCTCTTTGACAAGTCTACTCAACAAATGTCTTTCAAGGTTTGGATTAAATTAGTTCATTGTAAACCAGTACCACCTTCCTTACTTACAGTTATTGGTTATTAGAATGTTCCTCATTATATAAAATAAATAATTGAATGAGGGCAGGTAAGTCAATGACAGATTTAGTGACCACCTACTCACTATGTGAATTTAGCTTTAGAATGAGAAGTTTTCTTTCTAAATTAATTACTCTGGTTCCTCATTTGTTTGTGAGAGAGTGTTGTCTGCTTTCTTGTTTTAATCTGTTGTATCTGAAGTAAGATTGCGATGAACTTGGTATTCCTCTGGATTATTAGTCATCAATTAAATATGTAGGTGCTAAGAGGCTTTCTGTCACTGAGACAAAATAATGGAAGCAGCAACATACCAAAAAAATTATTTGGCTTACAGTTTTGGAGGTTTTTGTCTGCATTCACTTGTCTCCACTGAATATGGACCAATGAGAAACGGATATCGTGTTGGAAGGTGTTAGCAAACACTATTCTCATTCCTATCAGTCAGGAGGTAAAGAGATGGGACTAGGGTTCCAATGTCCCCTATGGAGTTTATTCCTATACGAATAGAAGACTGTCAGATATACAATCTCCTTTAAAATTTCAGTATTAACTCCTAGCATCACAAGCTGGAACCAAACCTTTGACACATGGATGTCCTTGATCACAAAGATGTTTAAATAATTGCTTGTTACTTATATATACCATTAAACCAGTGAGTATTAAATATCATTTCCTACTTTATTTAAACTTTTAAATGGATATAGTTCTTATTTATGTTAATTAGCTGTACTAATGATTTTATCCCTTTAAATGATATTTGCAGTTAAAATTATACATAAAAGCCTTTCTCTCAATACAGCAATCTGGGAGCTGTGCTGCAGATCATCCCACCTATTGGATGTCCTACTCAAATTGAAATGCTTTCACTCACATTGAAAATCTTTGTACTGACAGTCCACACTTGACTCTGTCTTGTTTGACCCCTTTCAATTACACACATCTATTTCAGTCTTTGGTTTATTCATTTTATGTCATCACTGATGACAGTAACAATATCTTATTGCAATTGAAAATCCTATGATATGAAATTTCATTATAATGAAAAGGTCTACCCTCATCAGAGCCAATGCTGAGTCTTGAGAGAGAATAAAGGAGAACTCAGGTTAGACCATTATAAAAATAAAACAAAACACAAACACTTCAGCCGGTAGGCAAGGGTACTGCAGCACCCTGCTGAAAATGTAGCTGTCTACCGTACAGACAGGAGGCTACTCTGACCAAATTACTTCCAAAGAAAGCAAACGCAATGGTAGATTACATTGTAACCATTGGCTCTGCTGTGTCTGTGACTGTTGTGTTCATTCCATTTGTTTTGATGCAATGTAAGATGATTTAAGATACAATTATATACTTTCTATCAAACTCAGTAGTTCAGATCTTAAATATCCCCCATGGAGCTGGTGTCAAAGGGTGAGGTCCTGGCCCATGGCACTTTTGAGAACCTTGATGCTAAATGTAAGTGTTTTGGTTACTGTACACGAGTCTTCAATAGAACATTGCAATCTGCTTATTTCTTTTCAGGCTTTGCTTACTGGACACTACAAGTGGAGTGCTAGGTGCCACTATACTCCACTAGCTGCTTTGTTTCCAAGGTGGTGCGCACAGCTTTTCTAAAACATCAGTATACCTACTGCACTAGGCTCAAGCCTCTGAAACTGTGGTCCTAAGGAAACTTTTCTTTTATAAGTTATTTGCCTTGGGTTTTACAGCAATTGATAACTGAATAACACACACATACACACACACATTGGGGCTTAGAGTTAGGGAGGGAGGGAGCAGGAGAGAGAAAGAGAGAGAGAGAGAGAGAGAGAGAGAGAGAGAGAGAGAGAGAGATTGGTGTGAATTTTAGCAAATAAGACCATCAGAAAACAAACTTTTTTTTAATATTTATGCATAATACCACAAACAATGTCAATGTGCCCAGTGGTAAAATATTATTTATACAATTCTTATAATAGTTTGATAGTAGAACTATCCTCCTGTGGTAGAAGGATAAAAGGAAATATGTTGTCATTTAAGCAAGATGACTTAATGCTTTTCTCCAGCATTTGGGAGACTGTGATAAAATGATTTCTGAATGTTCCAGTTCATTCTTTACTATAGAAAGAGACTCAATATCAAACATATACTCACATACACATGTACACATACAAACACACAAACATACAGACAGATAGGGAGGAAGAGAGAAAAACAGGGGGAGAGAGAAAGACAGAGACAAAAATTGCTTGATAATGTATGTGTTGGTCTATAATTTCTACCTAAAACAAACAAAAGACAGGCATTTGAAATTATGTGGAAAATATATTTTTTCAGGTTTATTAACGACCCCAACATAAACTCAATGCTATATATTACTTCTTGAATATTCCCCAAAGATCATGTATTTTATCTTGGTTTAGAAAATTCAAGGCTAACTTTATTTGCCAAATCCAAGGAGTGAGTTCTCAAACATAGATGCTTCTTTTGGACACATATTTACTGCAGAGATTGTCAGAGTTGTTTTGGTTTGGATTTCAGGTCACCATGTGCAAATTATTGGCAGTAGCAGAATTCTTTTTAGAGAAAGATAAACCTTATATAAAATCCAAATGTTACATGAAAATCAGAGCTATTTTTAAGTGAAATAGGAGCATTCTACTTTGAAAATGATTGAAATTCCACCTTCTTTTTTCTAAGATGAGAACTCTAGTTTAGGCATTCTACAGGATTCTAAAGAGTTGCACAGCAGTAGAAGAAGATTACAATTTAGGGTAAGGTCTAGCCTAATAGTTTTCTTGAATCTATTCAAAGAGATCCAAAAAACAAACCCAGAAGGTCCACCTAGAGGTCCTGCAAATACTAAACTCTCCAGAGCACAAAGTCAAACTTACTGAATCTGATAATCTGAAAGAAAAGCCCAAAATTCAAATACTGACCATAGAGTATTAAGCAAAATACTTAAGGCATCCTTGGTCAAGGAACCTAAAGTAAATTGAACAATAGTAAAGCTACTCAATTTATCACACAGTCAGTAAAGGTTCTTTGTAATATATTTTATGGAGAAGGTACACACAGGAATGGAGGGTTAAACTGATGTCCTTCTCTAATGGTGTTCGCCCATTTCTACTTCTTCCTGAAATATCCTGGGCTGCAGTTACATCACGATATATAAATTAAATAGGGCTTTGTATTACAGTCATTCCGCATTTTTACTTCGTGTCTCCCTCATTATTTGTTCTTCATAGCCACCAAGAACTTCTGTTTCTTTTACCAGTAGCAGTACATGAGTTACCATGGTAACGATGCATTTTAGGGGATTACAAAAGTAAATATGCATGTACTATGTCAGCACATCAGTTGCTAATTCCTGGCGGAGGGTTGAAATTGTGTACAGCAGGTTTTTGTTTTGAAAATTTTCCAAGTTTTTGTTTTTAAATATATTCTGCTAATTGAAAAGTATTTTATTAATTAGAGTCAACACATACATTTTAATAGCCATTTAGGAAGGGTTAGAGGGTAAATAAAAATGTATCTTTTCAAAACAAATATAGTTTAATGAATCTACTAAATTGTGCTAAATTGGGTGTGCTATAAAGGATCAAATTGACACAAAATTTTAAGTCATATATTCATAAGAAGACTTTTGTATTCATCTCTAAAATTCATTAAGCAGAGGAATAATGTCAATGTTTATTAATAAATAGTATATTATATCAGAAAAGTTAATTCAAAGACTATGAAACAGAGATATTATAGGTATAGATAATACAACGTAATATTAGCTAACCCCTGTCTTCTGCTGATTCTTTCTAACTTCCATTTTACTTCCACCCTGATGAAACTTATGGTGCTCTCTTTTAGTAAAGCAGGAATCCCACTCTGGATGACTTTCTTTGGTGCTCCCATGACTCCCATCCTCTTATCCGTATGTTGTGAATATACCTCAAATTCCTTGTCCACACTTCTTTCTCAATCTCTCTGATAAACAAGCACATTTCTAGGAAAAAAATCAAGCTGTCGAGTCACTGATGCTAAACTGATGAATTTCTTTTAGCTATCAAAGTCTTTCCTTCTGGGGACATACCTTGTGTTGTAGGAAGATCTCCCACTATTTCTCCATAAAGCTTCTGGAGTCGAGTCCAAATCTCCCAATCTACTTGTGGCACTATGAATCCTATATTCTTATCATATTTCTGTAACTTCATTGAGCTACCCTGGCCCCTTCCAGAAGACAAACAACAATAAAAACAACAACAACAAAAGTAAACCAAACAAACAATCAAATAAGAACCTATATCAATGCATTGTTTAACATCCTGTGCAGAGAATAGCTCGGCTGTGGTATGTTCTCACTGCCAGTATGAGTTTTCTTATATTTTTCAGATCATATCGGGTTTTGAACACATGCCTACATGTTATGGTTATGGGTTTACAATTTCATCCTTCATTCCTACTGGGCTCAAAAGCAAGAACATGTTTGATTCACATATCTGAAGCCATGACAAGCATGGAATCTTGAGTAAGTGATGGCAAATGACTGAATAGATAGCCAAACCTTCTGAGGTATAAAATTATTGTTTTTGATACCTACCAAATGGGAAACACCAAGAGAAAGAAATACCATTTACTCTCTGGATTGCAGAGGTCACAATGATGTGGAGCAATGAAAGGACCGTTTTATGTCTTTTGTCAACAAGTGGCTATTGGAAGTGTCTCATTATTCCATGAGAAGTATTATTCCACATCTTTATGAAGTATACAATGGATGACTTACTTGTGTACAATTTGAATTGCTTAGACAAGGCCTTGGTAAAGTTTTTCAAATCCTAGAGGCATCCTCTGTGTGCTTATATCATCTTGAATCACAGAATTTCTTTTTTCCCCATAATATAATGATATTTTAAAATCCCTGTTCATCTTAATCATATATAAATATGAATATATATATATATATATATATATATATATATCTTAGAAAACATTCTAAACAGCATCAGTTCTTTAGCATAATGTCTAGTTTCTTCCTTGATGATAGTGTCTTTGAGAGTGTCCTTTGTGGCCGATTTTAGGTACAGTGGTAAGTCCTGGAGATACTTACGTTTTTTTATGGTAGGCAAGTGGAAACAATAGATTAGAATGTTTATGAATGTAACAACAGCATCAGTAAACATGAAAAGTACTCCTGGAACTTTTGCTTTGCAGTCATATGCTTAGTGTTATAGATGAAATATCTCTCTCAAACTTCAATCAAACTATTTCTGGGGAACTTTCCAGCCTTAGTTAAGACACAAGAAAACAGTCCCCTTTAGAATTGGCATGCCCAAAGTCATAATACTCTGAATTTCTGTCTGGGGTTACTCGAAAACAAAACCTATTTGTAGCATATTTGTAATATTTGCAGATAGAAAAGTCAAATGCATCTTAAAGTAATTAAATTCCATGTTATATCTATCTCTGTCTCAGAAGCAGAAAGGCTCACTGCATTTCAGTACAGATTTGGAAATCCAGTCACATGAGGAGAACAAAGGTTATAAATGACTAGAAAAATGAATTCTGTTCCCATTATGGGTTTGCCACAATAGTTTGTTGAAGCTATTGTCTTCTGTGGCAAATGTATCCTCAAAAAGCATATTGAAAAAAATTATCATTTTGATTGTGCTACAAAATACATTTTTCATCTGTAGTACTATAAAGAGTAACCTATGAAGCCTATTCTTGGAAGTCTGATTATTAGTTTAGATGGAAAAGTTGAAAGACAATTTTACAAACTGCAATAGCTCTAGAATTCTAAAAATTTTGAATCAACCTTATTTTCCAGGATATTTCACACCCACAGGCAAGGAAATGATGCCTTTTAAACATTGATCCTTTGCTGCAACCATCAACTACTTCCGTGTCATGAAAAGTAAAACAGTTAATTTTTTCTTTCACTAAGAATTTATCATATTCTTTTATCTTCCCTGCTTTTATATTCACAAGAGCTATCACAGTAATAGATAAAAAAATATGTAAATAAATAAATACAACAGAAACCAGTTAAAAATTTCAAGAAATTCTCTTCTAAGAGAAAGCAAGAAAGAGATTTAGAACTGCTGCCTCTCAATAGAAATCATTTAGTAATTTGTAGACGATAGAGAAATGAATGTAAGAATAGAAAAGAATAAACTCAGGCAAACCAGCACTAAATTAACACTGAGTATGCTTTGCTTTTTTCACCAAAAAAAAAAAAAAAAAAAAAAATAAAAATAAAAAAAAAGGCCAAGGGACAAATGATGTCTGTGCTTACACAGAGGTATGTGTAAAGTTTGGTGTTCAGTTTCCTTAGATGTGTGGATTTTCTATAGCTTTCCTAGGAACTGTCTGGTGTGTGTGAACTCTATACTATTTTCTGCAATAAAATTTATAATATCTATTTTTGGAAATCATACGCAAGGGCATCTTATCCGTGACACCTTATTTATGAAATGGACAATTTTAATTATATTGTATAACTTCAGTCCATACTCATAGACTTTCAAATTTATGTAACATGTATAGGATTTGTGTGTTTTTGTACATATGTGGATGTATATACATATATGTGTCTGAGTGTGTGTGTGTAATATATGTGTATTATAAAAATAATACAATATTCAATATTAAATTGGCAAATCCTTTATATTCTGTTCTTTTATGAAAATTAGCATATAGAAATGGAGTTTTTCAACAAGGCTCTTCAGGGTTTAAATGCTGTATTCTACCATGGTGTGTTTGTTGAACTGAAAGTTTTTCATGATGAAATGGCCACAACATCCAGACATATTTGTACTATCAGAAATAACTCTTTTTACTCATATTCCATTTGTCCTAATTTGATTTCTTTTTATTAAATTCATGGAATTAGGTTAAACGTGTGCCAAAGTAGATAGATGACTAAGTCCAATTACTATCTCTATACCAACCAGACAAGGGGAGTTAGTAGATTGCCCTGATGGAGTAAGCCTTTGAATAAGTGACCACACAAAATATGTCAGAAGAAAAAGGAAGTTAATGGATAATGAAAGCAATTTATTCTTAGTGTTGCAAAGTATACAGATTCAGATATGCATCATGCAAGCCATTTTTATAGTAAGATTTAGTATTTGAAATTATGCATATATATATGATTTTATATATAATATAATTCATTTATGATTCATTTAATCCCTGTATTAAAGAAAAAGAAGCCCTAAATTTGAAGACAAAGGAAGAGATATGGGATAGAGTGGAGACAGGAAAGTGAAGAAATGATGTGTAAATATACTTTTGACACAATCATTAACAAGTAAACAACATTGGCTTTATATGGGTACAACTTTGCTTTTAACCAAAGCTAGGAGTTCTTTCTTCTGACCTAAGAACTATACAGGATGTTCAAGTGAATATTCTTGTCATTTATACCAATGCAGTGCTGACCATGAAGATATTTTCACTAATGATAAATGGAACTTTACAAAATATGACTTCTTTTTTAGTGCTAAGCAGTGAAGACCCATCAAAGATGAAAGTAAGAGTGAGCAGCATAGTATAACTTCTTGTTTGTTCATTTTGTTTAATGATTTTGATTATTTTTCCCTCTCTGGCTTGCATTTCCAGTTTCCCAACCTCTGTTCTGTAACAATGCACTAAATAAAATTACCAGTATAGCTTCTATGTCAGGCTCTGAATTCGAGACTTGAAGTAAAAAGCTGGTATTTGAATAGGTGTGTTTAAACATGTACATATAACTGGGATTTCATCAGATTCTCTGCTGACTTATAGTCTCATGACAGATCACAACAATTTCATGGAGGACAACACACATGGCGTTGTCTGAGGATGTGTTCGATTTCAGTATTGTTTTGGAATGCTGGGTTCTTATCTGTCAATCATACCCATTTCTAGAATAATGACATCTTCTATCTTGCTTTAAATTTTTCACAAAGTATATGGTTGATACATGCTAGGTTCTCAGGAAAATCAATGAATTTGAGAAGAGTAGAATTGATCACTAACAGAATTTTGCTTCTACCTATTTTATTCACTAATATTATAAACCTTCCATTTAAAAAAAAAGGTATGTGTATTCAAGGCATCTTATTTTACCCTAAACCTTATATAAGCCTTTATAATTAATATATCCAAATGATACCTTTAAATGCAGAATCAGGATTTGAACCCTTAGCTCTGAGTTCTAAGGACTGTATTTCTTTCCCATACTGCCTTCTGCCTATCACTAGACTAATTTTCATTATGTCAGAGTCGAGCTAAGAGGTGTAATCTGGTCTGTAGAGAAGATCACAGATATGCCTAAGGGATATAAAAGAAAAGAGCTGTGAATCAGACAAATTACATCACATTTCATTCAAACACCTTGCAGATCGATAGTTTATAGAGTCTATAAAATGGCGATAAAAGATAATGGAGAAAATAAAGATAATTCATTTTGTCAAAGACATTGATCATCAGATGAGGTATATTTTTCCATCTTTCATATCAAATGGGGAATTTGTTCACTATTCTTAATTTACATAAAATATACAATGCGGTTAGACACTAAGTGCTCCTTGCATTTAGTTCATGACTATAAAATCATTTCCAGAAAGGAGAAAGTTCTCTGTGTGTTTTATTTACATTTTTCCAAGCCCAACTTTGAAGCCATTAAATGAATAATTCATCAGGCTTGATGTTTAACGACTTAGTAAGGGCCCTTTTTATTCTCACTTCTCACTTGGTGCGCAGGTTTGCCACAGGCTTGTCAACACTCACTGGCAGTTTTTCAGTTCTCACCCATAATGAAGGAGACCGAGCTCTGAAGAGTTTTTTCCTCATTACACACAGATGTTAGCCATTTCCTGTCACAATGAATGGACAACTAACTAGTCAAATTTGTCACCTTCCTCTAATATGTACACTGGAAGTCAATTAAGTTTCAGTCCCAATAATCCACGATGACTGTGATCCACGTGGTCTCAGCTCAGTGGAGCAAAGCAACACATGAAAAAAAGCAAGACCGCAGCAAAATGAATTTCAAACAGAAACAATGAACAAACTGTAGGTACGAAGCTCTAGGAAGAATGACTCAGGTTTATGGTGGAAAATGAAAACTCGGTCAAGCTTTTATAAATAATAGAGTTGGACTGTATTTCAGGTGCAGTTCAAATATCTGTATCTAATATTCTGTGTCATCATCCCCTTACCTAACTAATCCAGAGATACTTGTAGATTTGACTAAAATCATACTAATTTATAACACCAGAAGAAAATATTATAGAATATTAAATTGCCTAGACTTGTCGGGGATTGGATTTGTGCACTGTTCATTCTCATGGTGATTCTATGCCCAGGCATCTGCCTGTAAGTCTAGAAATGCCATAGTCAAGCAGCTATGGCCTTAATGTTATGGAAAAACTTTTCCATCATCTCTGATTAGTTGGTAAAGAGATGATTCAGCCCATGACTGGACAGAGGAGACAGGAATGCTGGACTTTCGGTGCCAACCAGGTGTGCCAGGTACAGAAATGTTAGAGAACGGAGGCGCCCATGAAGCAGAGAGACCACATGGAGAGACCTGGAGGATTTGCCGTGAAGCTGAGAGAGATGAGGATACACATGGGTCAGAGGAAGCCAAGGCAAGACCAGATTGATTAGCAAGTAACAAGGCACTTGTCTGGTATAACAGCCTTAAAGGATTAGAATAGATCAGAATCTACCCAACCTAGGCACACAGCTTCTTAATAAACTCAATAGGTATTTGTGTCACTTATTTGGGAGATAGAATAGGAATAGATAATACTTTCTGGCATAAATTATAGTCTATATAGACCCACCTCTTCTATTTAGCAGTTGTGCTACATTAGGAAATTTAAATACTGTTGACCTAAATTGTCTTCGTCTATTACTCAGAATATGTGAGGAACAATATATTTGCTTACTGCCAAAACCAGAATAATTTGTTTATGCAAGGTCCTTTCTATATCTCAGGCATATAGGAAGTGATCAGAAATCATAGCTGCAAATCTATCCCTTTTACCTATTCACTTCAATAATATTTAAAGTAATAAGAAAATGCATTGGGGTAGAGTTTAGGAAACAAAGAATGAGTTATAGTCACTGTAGACAATATGCCCAGTTATTGAACATAGATTCTTTCTAATGTTGTCAATATACTGGAGTTTTAGGAAATGGCCATTCTTAAAACACCAGTCATGTTTTTACTCATATAATTAATTTCTGTGATTATTTTTACAATTTTATTTGTTTTTATTAAAATTACTGCATAATTCCCACTCCCTCCCCCCTTAATCCAACTCTTTTCCATGCTCCCCAGCCATATATACTACTGAGTCTTTTATAGTGTTTCCTGTGTATATGTTTTTAGGTATTGGATTACCAACTTGGGGGGTGTTTTCTGTAGAATGCTCCCTGTCATAGGTACTTTTAATTATATGTAGTTCTTCAGCTATAAGAACTAAGTAGAAACCTACTTATGAGATTTCTTCCCTCTACATTTAGGTTGTCATTTTTCCAGGCTTGTTTCAGCAGCCATATATTTAAGATTTCATGGGTGTAGTTGCCTGTCATATGTAGAAGATACAGTTTTTGCGGCAGAATGCCTAATTGGCTCTTACAATCTTTTGCTTTCTTCTCCACAATGTATCATGAGGTTTCGGTGTGTAGGGATTGTGTTGTCGATGTGCCAACTGTGGATGCACACCCCATGGTCAGTTGTTCCCTGGTTTGTGACCAATTGTGGCTTCTGTAATGGTGACCATGCTACAAATAGAAGAATCTTTTGGGGGGGGGGCGCGGGATGAAAGCTACAGTTTACTGCTGGTACAAGGATACATATTAAAGATACTGCTCAAGATTGTACTGTTTTGGAAAGTGGCATTTGTAGGGGTGTCTTCTAAGACCCAAAACCCCATTATCCATGGATAGTTGTCTAGATTTTCAACATCAGTCATGATTTCCTTCCTGTTGAATGGGATCATATGTCCAATTAGATAACAATGGATAACTGCCAAGCTATGAATGCAGTTATTTCATCTGTAGGAATATTAGGGCATACACTTTTGATCTTTGGCTCATAGGTGTCACAACAGGGTAGAAATGTTGATTTCTTTACTCTCTTAGCAGCTCCCATAATATCATACAATAATATAAAAGTTACTCCTCAGGAACGAGAGTCTCTTTTTAGATCTACCTTGAATCCTCTGAGTTCTGAGTCCAAAGTACATGGTCACAACACTATCACTACTTGTGATATCGTGATATACCACACACATGCACACACATGCACACACATGCACACACACACACACACACACATGATGTTATAATAATATATTTAATATACTTTATACAAATATACTATGCAATTTTAAGTAAATATAAAATAATTTGTTTCCTTATGTAATTTATTCAACATAGTTTGATTTATCCCTCCTCCTTTTCCTTTCCTTCTTTTAAATAGAAATTTTTGTACTTGTTCTGCAAGTGTTATTATGATCCAGTGGATTCTGTGGAGAGACACACGTTTCTGGTTTTTAGTAAAATATCTAAAATAATTCTTACTTGTATCTAAAGTTGAGGAAAAATCAATAGTAGTAATTACTTTCATAGTAATAATATGTACTACTAATTGGATATATAGTATTCACATGGGTGCCAAATGTTTATCTATATTACCTCAAGGAATATTTAGAGTATTTCTGATATCTTATAACTATCACTTTATTCATAAGGAAATGGGGTCAAGTGTTCAATAACTTACTCAAGACCTCAGAGCCAATGAATGACACAGATCACATTTGAAGTCAATTATGCAAGTCCATAGGTGGAAGATTTGTCCAATGCATATATCATAACTCTTGTTCTATACTGGATTTTTTCTTAATATACAGTTTATTTTCAACTCTCCAGTCTACAGTGCTGAGAACTTAAATATGTGCCTAACCTTTGGTAGGTTCAAAATTCACCCTTTCCCATTTAAAACAAATATCCATCTCAGTCAAATACATCCTCTAACCAAACAAATAAATAAATAAATAAATAAATATGTTTTTATGAAACTGAAACAGGTACTTTGAGTCTGTAAATAGAATTCTTTAAATGCATAAACCTCTCATCACAAACCTGAAACACCAAACATTTTATAAAACACCACTTGATTATCTTCTATACCTCAAATGGTTCTCTAATTATATCACCCAGTGAGTCTGTCTAGAACTTTTAAAACCAGTGTTGGTCCCAAATTTCCCTTTATTTGGGGGAAATATTCCATGTATCCCTATTATTCCATGTATCACAACACCACATAATTATCTACTTCTTAAATAACTTTTAGTTATTGAATTCAAGATTCTGATCTCCAGAATTGTTAGGAAGCAAGAAAGAACATAACTTGGGAAAAAGAAGAAAACAGATTCCTCAACAGACTTTATTACACTATCACACACACACACACACACACACACACACACACACGCACGCACATGCACACACACACACACACACACACACACACACATACACATACACACATACACATGTTCAATTTTTCTTGGTAAGTTAGAAATTGGGGTTAGAGATTTGGAAAATATCATTAAATGCAAACGGTAACCTAAGAAGGAGAATCTTAACATTTTATTTGTTTTCTAATTTTCCTTTAGATACATTTGGAAATAATGGTCTAGGCTTTCTACAACTTTCAATAAACTACCAGCTGCTAGTAGATCTAAGTAAGAGAGAATTGCCCTCTCAACAAAATCTTCCACCCAAAGAGAAATATAAGCAACTTACTGAAATCTCTGGGAAGCTGAAATAAATGTTCAGAGGATCAGAGTCTAGTGTAACAGAGTCTCAGAAGCTCCATCATGGAGATAGAGTGAAAGGCATGAGTGCAGTTTTCTTTGTGTTCAGAAGACAAAGGGATGGAATCTGATATGGAAATACTAAAGGCTTAGGAATGAGATGTTTAAATGCTGAAACTTTGTTTTACAGCCCCCCCCCTTTGCAAGAGCATGATTGCTAAGTAAGTTATTGAATTCTGCTGAAAATAAGTGCAACAGTACTGCATACCTCCTTTTAATCTGTAAGGGCAAACAATGATGCCTCTCAGGGTGGTATGTTGCATACAATGTACAGTCAGAAAATAAAACAATTTTCTCTTGATTCATTAAAAGAATATCAGATGTAAATAATCTATACATTTACTTTTTATTTCAGAGTGTGTGTGTGTGCGTTTGTGTGTGTATGTGAGAGAGAGCGAGAGAGAGAGTGCATAATCGAAGAAGGGAAAAGAAATTAACAGTGTCTAGGGACATTCCATAAAATTTCACATTCATATTTTATGATAATTCCACTTTGCTTCCTCTGTCTAAATGCAGCATATTTTGAGAGCATGTGTGCATGTATGTGTGTTTGTGTGTGCCTGTGTGGTATGTGTAAACTAAAGCTTGATGCTGAAGATGGATTCATGAATAGTTGCTAATGGTCTAGACATCTCACTGTTTTGTCAACAAAGCCCTATTGTTGAAAGCAGTGTTTTCTCACTATGTCAATATCTCTGCCATGTTGTGTTGATATTAATGGAACTGCCAGGAATGAGATTTAATTAATCATTTCCCAGAATAACTACTATCAGCATTCATCTTGCAGCTGGGGCATTCAGGCCAATGGAGACAGCTTCAGCTCAGCTTCAGACACCTTGATTACGTAACAAGCATATTTGAGTAAGTCTTGCAGAGATTCTAAAAGAGAACATGGTCAATAACCCAACTATGGTTTGTGAAAAAAAAAATAACTAGACTATTTCAAATAAACATGTTATACTTGAGAATATATTGTAGCAACTAGCCTGCTCTATAATGGGTCATAGAATAGTTCCCTGAAACCAGAATAAATACATTATTTAATTATGTGCTGATTCTTTAATGACAGGGAAATGAAGCCAAAAACAAGTAAAATATGCATTTCTTAATCTTCAATATATTTTATGACTTTTAAATCTCCAAAAAGGGCACAAAGAAGTTTAACTTTAAAGTTGGTGCTTCTTACTCTTTTACTGGGCTAGAGTAGCCTTGGTTGGGCCACTTTTATTATTCAGTTGTTTTGTTTGTTTTCTTTTCTTTTCTTTTTTTGCACCAATGAGGATTAAGGGGAAAGATGCCGTATACCTATACATATTCAAAGGTGATGCTCAGTTGTGAGGAAGAATGGGTATTCTTTAGAGCCTTAATGTTATATAACTAAGTGAATCTTTCAAGTCAATTTACCACAATTCTGGATGAGAGTTTGGGACAGGTGCTCCCCTAACCATGAGATATTGTTTAAATTTGAAACCTCTTTTCTATCTTTCATTCCACAGGAACCTCCTGAGAAAGAATGGAAATTGGGTATTCCTCAATAAATTGGATTCAGCTCTTTCATATGAGTTGCCCCAGTAACCAACACTTGTATCCACACCACCCGCTCTTGCAGAAACTATTGTTTATCTACCCCTGTTGGGCTTCCTCATCATTTAAAAGAAACAAAAAGACCCAAACAATTCCAAGAAAGTATCTAGGTGGTATATGTAAAGATTTATGCATTTTGAGAAAGAACACCGAGAAATCAACTTTAATTATTTCCTCCTTAAATCATTGCATCTGAGCATATTTTAGTCACCTAGTGCCTAGTGGCAGGATGGAATAGGGAAGTTTATGCCATCTGTGAAAATAAATGCAAAGCCAGGTTCTGCAATAAATATATGTATCTCTCTGAAAATCCAAAATATACCCTATAAAAATAGATAAATGAAAGCAGCAATTGTTTCTGTGGTGACTGCTTCACCAAAGCTGTGTTTATTTTCTGTCTGGTTTCAAAATATTCAGACTAATAATGCCAGTCTGATTCTCCCAGACTTCAAACACCATATTTTCTGTAGTAGCTAAATATGGCATGACAATCGTATGAGTGCATGATATCATCCAGTGGAAGTTCCTTGCTAAAGAACTTTAATCATCTTCTTGCTAAATTATATGGAGATATAAAATGGGAACTATCTTGAAAATGTACTGATGAGAAGCTACGAAACATTGTAGGGAGACAAAAATTGAACAAACAACGAAGGCTCGTAAGGAGTCTTCTTTGTGGGATTTCTTGTGTGGAAATCTCCTCCTGTTATAGTTATGATTTCATAGAGGTAAGTCCCTTCCTAAAGAATGCATCATTTTTGAGATACTGTGGCAAAAAAAATCAAAAGTCATTCTTACCAAAATCAAGTAACTGTACCCAAAATATTATGCAAAAGCAAGGAAGCAGAAATATAATTAAGGAGTTTGGTCAATATATGCTGGTTTCTTATGTCTTTGTATGTGATGGGTAATACAATATTTTAGCATTTTATTCAGGTAACAACCTTTAAATATATAAAGGTATACTTTGAGATGGAATGCTTTCTCAACCTCTGAAGAGATTGCCGTCTAAGCCTGACAACCTAGCATTTTTACAAAACCCAGATTTAAAGACGTATGGTTATAATCCCAATGTTGAGGAGGCTGGGGCAAGTTACTGTCTGGGATTGCTGGTTGACCAGCCTAGCCTAATCAAAATCTCTAAGTCCTAGTGTGAGACACTGTGTCAACACAAATTATAGCTTTAAAATAATGTTATCAGACTTTGTGGTTTAAAACTATCTGAATTCAAACTTAGTTTATAAAAATAATATAAAAAATGTGGAAAGCTTCTGATGAGTGGCACCTAAGGTTGATTCTACCCTCCACAGGCATTCATGCAATGCACAGGTATATCTCTACACACATGCCCCTGCACACACACAAGAACATATATACACAAAACATACTCAAGAAATAAATTTTACTTAAATATACATTACAAACATATGGGGTTTGCAACCCCATAAGAAGAACAACAGTATCAACCAACCAGAATCCCCAGAACTCCCAGGGACTAATCCACCAATCAAACATGGAGGGATGCATGGCTCTAACTGCATATGTAGCAGAGGATGGCCTTGTCTGACATCAAATGGAGAAGAGGACCTTTATTCTGTGAAGGCTTGATGCACCAGTGTAGGGAAATGTTAGGGCGGTGGAGCAGGAAAGGGAGGGTGTGGGGAGCACCGTTGTGGAGGCAGAGAGGAGGGAGGATGGGATGGGGGATTTTAGAAGCGGAAACTAGGAAGGAGGATAACATTTGAAATGTAAATAAACAAAATAACCAATAATTTTTAAAAACAAAAATTGAGTAGTTAAATCCAGATAGGGCTCTCCATGCAGTGACCTACTTTTTTCTGCCAGGCCCAGCCAATCTACGACATTTTATCATAACTCCATCAGGAGATATTACACCATAGAACTCTTGATGGAATGCAGTCTGCAAACACCTTTAGATACACTTAGACCTTTGCTTTATAAATTTGCTCATTTCTCAAGGTAGTGTGTTGAGGGAACTAATCCTCACTCTGAGACAGTTGCTTGGGTTATTTTTATTAATTAATTAATTTATTTTCAAAACACTCATCTGTGGAATTTCATGTTCCTAAAGGAAAATTAAGTGGAAGTAAGAAATTTTTCATGTTTTTCTAAAATTGAGAGATGTATTTTAATGAATCTGGTCATGTTTCCAAGTTAAGCATTTCATGAAAATAACTGAAAACACACACACAGACACACATAGATATGCATACACACACACTGAGAGAGAGAGAGAGAGAGAGAGAGAGAGAGAGAGAGAGAGAGAGAGATGCTCTTAGGTAGAACAGTTAATGTAGACTGAGATATAAACATGACTAGAACAGATTGAATGAAAAGAAAAGTCATGTCCATTTCTAAAATTCTCCTGCGTATTCAAGTGAAACAGATTTCTGGGCATAGAAATAAAATACGTGTTCAAGATATAATTCTGAGCACAGAGTTCTTGTAATTATCTTTCATATTTGTATGATGTGCACTTAGAAAGCACTTTGTTATTGATTCCATTTTATCATAATCTGAAAAAGTGGTTAGAAGGTTTGTACTCTGTAGGTGCAAAATATAAGACCAGTCATTGCAGACTCAAAAGGTTTGAACAGGAGAAATAGAACACAAAACTCAGCTTCCTGATGTCATAGTCAAAGCTCATACATAGCAGTCAAAAACTGGGGATGTTCTGGGATATCTAAGTCTCCATATACATGAAGTGCTTTTAAATTTAATTTCCTGTACAAATAAAGAATATGTGTTTGTCACTCGATATTAATAATTTTCTATTAGAAATATATATATTGAACTAGAACATGTCTCAGCACCTGCTTGATGAGCTTTGATTTCAGAAAAAATATTACTTAAAATGCACTATTTTGATGAATAAGTTTATTTTTATTGACCATTAACCAAATTTATCTACAGAACTCACTAAGACACCAAATTAAGTCAGGAACTACTCCAGTCTTTTTTGGCAGAGAAAAAAATTTCTCTGTATACAGAACTACTTGACAGTCTCAATATTATTATGTAAATGATAATATTGTGAATATCTTTTGATGGTGACTCATGTGCATATCTTGTAATAATTATTTATGGGACTATATAAGGATCAAGTACATATGCTAATTGTGACCAATCTCACATGCAGTTTAGTATAAATATTTGAATAATTTATTTTAAAACTTTAAAAATACGTATCCTTTATTACATGTGTACCATGTAATGGCAGTACCCACAAATCCAGAAGAAAGACACAGGCTCTCTATAACTGGAGTTATCCCCAGTTATTAGCTGCCATATGGGTGCCCATAATCTTGAAGAGCTATAGGCATTTTTAACTTCTTACCCATCATTCCATCTTCAATTGGTCATTTATTTTAAAGAAGAGATATACCATGCCCAAACTAAAGAACACAAGAGAGAGCAGGGTTGGCGGATCATTTTTGTGCAAGCCCGGGGACCAGGTTAAGTTTTTAATGTGCTACACAAAATAATTTAATTCATAAGTTATAGCTGATAAAGATGTTCTAAGTCTTTCAGCACTGCAATATTGTACAAGAGATGTTACCTCCCAGTGCTAAAATGTATGTTGTTTGCAACGGTGTGGAGTAAATTTTAAAAACCATAGTGAATGACATGAAGTTATAATAGTCTTGATTCATAGTATATGTATCCACAGATCCACATAAGTGTAAACTCACTAGCATGTTTTCCCTTTCATATGTTATTTATTTTCTTGCTTATCCCAAGATTTAAACAAAATGTTGAGAAGCCCTTGTAATGTAGTGGGTTTTTTTCTCACTCTATTATAAGACCTATGACATTGTATTATAATTGTCTGCTTACCCTACAAAAGTAAGGGCATTAATGGCAGAAAGATTATAAACCTCTTGGAAATATAAAATTCCCAATACAGAAAGCAAGCCCCATTCATCTTTTTATTGCTAACACTATTAGCTTACCTGACAGATAGTTAAATTTAATCAATAAAATTTTGTTGAGTGAAAATGTTTTTAAAGTACATGTATAAATGAAATAAAATGGTCATAGCCAAGTTAAGATACAAAAGAAAATAAATCAGCTTTGAGGTCGAATACAACAGCATTGTTTATGAAACCCTCATTTAACATGCACAGGTCATAAAGAAGTCTCCCTATCGTTTGTTGGCAAAGTATAGTTAATTAAAAATGGATACATTGAATGGATAGCTGGAGCACAGAGGACATTTAGGACAGAGAAAGTACTCAGTATGTTAATATAATGGTGGACACATTATTATAAATTATACATTTGTCAAGACTCATAGAATGTAGAACATCAAGAATGAACACTAATGTGAGCTATGAACTTTTTTGACCATGATATGTCAATGTAGGTTCATCAGTTGTAACAAACTCAGCACCACTGATGGGGTTGCTGATAATGAGAAAGAATGTAAAGGTGTAGGCAGGGAGTAAAAGAGGGCATGCTGTACTTCTACTCCATCAGCGGTGACTCTAAAACTGTTATAAAAATAGAGCCATAAAATTAAAACATGGGGTAAATACAGCTAATGCTAAAATAGTCATGAAAAAGTATAGAATGATGTTGAGAAAACGTGCATGAATATATTTACATAACTTATTGAACCTAAAAGCAGAATGTACCACAGCAAATCCATAACCTTCCACAGAAATGTTAACAAATGAGTTTTGCTAGAACAACATTTTTTCAAGTTCTAAAACCTCTTTAGAAATTTAAAGCAACAAAGTGAATGCCATATTAAGGAAAAGACAAATTATAACTAGTAAAACACACTTGTGGTCTTGCTCTTGGTCTTGATGACTTGCTCTACTTCTTCTCATCAAAACTACAACCTTTCCAAAGCTCAGTGCCATTCCTGAAACCTCTCCTACACTTCTTGAAGGAACAGACCAGAGTTGTACACAAAATATCACGTGGTCTGTTCTGTCTGGAGTTTTCCAAATGACTGTTATGAGATAAAAAGCTCTCCTTCTGACTTTTTTGGAAGTTCTCTCAAGAGCAAAAATGTTGATCATTGCTCCAAGAATTGTAGCAACAAGAAAAATACGACAGCTTCTTCAAAAGGATTAAGGATGAAACAAAAAAGTAAGCTTCTTAAAACCTAGATAAAATCCCAGAGTTCTATGGGACTTCCATGAAACTGAAAATTTACATTTTGATTGCCATGCATTTACCAAGCCACACATAATAATAATAATAATAATAATAATAATAATAATAATAATAATAATAAAAAACTGGTAGGATACAAATTTTGACTACATAATGATCTCAGGACTACATGAAGCAAGAAGAGAAAAGCAAAAGAGAACTGTATATAAAAAGACTAAGTCTAAATGAATATCTTCCTGCAATGACATTCTGCAAGTCTTAAAGAAGGTTTTCGTTCATTCTGTGCTTAGTTCTGATCAATTTTGTTTTTCCAGCTCTTAACATGAATGGAAACAATAAGGGGAAAGGATAGTTTTTTAAATTAACTAGCAAACTTTAAAACTGAAAACTCAATAAGTGAACTTACAAACTAATTTGAGTGGTTCATGAGGAGATGGACCAAATACAGTGAATATAAGCAATAAAACTGAAACTTCAAATAGAAGAGCAAAAGAAGGAAGAATAATGAAAACTGAACATTTTCTGAGATGTATATGGCATGACACCACACACAAATACTTATATACAGACTCGCACACCTACACACACAATACATATGAACATATACACTCACACACTCACTATCTCACACACATGCACAAAGACACTTATACACATTTACTCACACATGCACACTCACACACATTTACACACGCCAACATGCAAACCCTGCCCTCACACACGTGGAGACATACACTATTTGTGGTGGCAATCCTAAAGCAGAGAGAAACAGAGGCTCAGCACAAATAGTGCAGACATAATCTTCAAAATCACTCTAAATTGCATTAAAAGGGTTGGGTCTCTATTTTAAAGAAACCCAACAAACGCAGAATAGAGTATGCTGACATAACTGAAAGACAAATTACAATAAAACATGCAAAAACCAAATGGAGAATTTTACAAGTACCAAAAAAAGTAAAGCTCCTCATACAAAGGAAGAGTCTGTTGGGAACTGGTTCTAATGTTTTGTCTTAATTCAGCTCCCAAAGACCTCTTCCAGACCTGAGGGTCCCTGACCCCAGCTGTCTTCGATTGCCAATAAAGAATTGCTCTACAGCCCATGACTGTGTATAGAGATAGAGGAGGGACCTATAGATTGTTCTGGTAAGGGACTGAGATGGAGGAGAACAGGAAAATAGCAATGCCTCTGAGGCACAAGGATCAGATTTAAGAGCTGCAGGAGAGAAACCATCCAGCAGTATAGGTCAAAAGAGAATGCTGGCCTGTGGGTGGGCTGGAAAGAAGGTAACAGGGCACCAACAACCAACCAGACCGCCACCTTCCCTCCACCCCAGAGCTCGCAAGGACTAAACCTCCAAATAACGAGTACACATGGAGGAACCCATGGCTGCAGCCGCATATGTAGCATAGGATGGCATTATCAGACATCAGTGGGAGGAGAGGCCCTTAGTCCTGTCAAAGCACGATGCCTCAGTGTAGGAGAATGCCAGGGTGAGAAGGTGGGAGTGGGAAGCACCTTCATAGAAGCAAGGAGGAGTGGGGATGGGATGGAGGTTTGCAGAGGTAAAACCTGGAAGGAGGATAACATTTGAATTGTAAATAAATAAAATAACCAATAAAAATGGGGAAAAATTATATATCGATTTAGAAGGTGCTGAGCCAGGAATACTGGAGCGTAGTATGTGCTAGCTGTGCAGAGGTTTAGAAGTGTCCAACCATTGAATTAGTCAAGGCATATCAAAATTATCTGGGGTGTGTGTGTGTGTGTGTGTGTGTGTGTGTGTGTGTCACTGTCACTCATGAATAAAGAGCTCTTAAGAGGATGTAGTGTGGGTGCAAGTTCACTTCTACAAGAGTCCATCAGATTATTTATCCATTTTTGTATGAGAAACAGTGAAAGACACCGTTGAGGAAATAACTCAGTGGTTAAAATTTTTAATCAGCTAGAATTTGGGCCTGTATTTGAATCCTAGAATCCATATAAAAGAGGAGCACCGTGGCATTCGCTTGTAATACCAGGGTAAGGAGGAGGCAAAGATAAAAGGAGCATGGAATCCGACTGAACAACCAACCTAGCCTGAACAACAATCTCCAGGTTTTGAAAATTATATTGTCCTTTAAAACCATGCAGAGAACAAGTTGAAGGTCTGATTTAATGGTTAAGAGCACTTGCTACACTTGCAGAGGAAACAGAGTTTGATTCTCAGCATTCTCGTGGTGGCTCACAAGCTCCTGTATCTCCAGTTGCAGGAGATCCAAGGCTCTTCATTCTTCTACACACAAGCACCTTTACACACACACTCACACACACACACACACACACACACACACACACACGTAACGACAATAATATTGTTGAAGAAGTGGTCATAAGTCTGAGAAGTAGACATGGGAGAAGAGAGATGGGGAAGGGGGCAATAGATGCAGTGTTAATGTATGAAATTCTAAGAAAAATAAGAGACACTTCAGACCACATTTAACAATGTGCACCTCTCAAAATTGCAACGAAATAAATTTTCATTGCATGAAAAGAAATTGCTGAGTATCCTCCCACTCATGTGTTAATGCTGACACTGCATTTTTATGATAATTGCATATGTATATTTCTATTCTCTGTACATATTTTCCCATGTGATTTTTAATTTCCTATTCATAAAACCATATCATATGTAACATAGTATTTTTTCTTCTCCATGTTGGGTGTTAAAGACACAGCCATGCTCATATATTCTTAGCTTGATTTCTTGTTTTGTCGTATTGCATACTTGTTGATTCACTGTTCTAAGAACAGATGCATTCCCATTGTTCAGGAATAAGACTATTATTTCTGCAGTCATATAAGTTCACACTCATATTTTCTGTGCATCTACAACACTTAGAAATTGTGGAAACAACTCATCTCAGCTGCTAGGTTTATGGACTTCTAAGCATACTGTTGCTCTAAATTTACAAAACACTCAAAGTTTACTCCATTGACTAAGTATCCAATAATATGTAAAGGATGATGGGCTTTCGGTTCTTATCTATTATATCCAGAATGCATTGTCTTCTGGAGACCATTACAGTGAAAAGAGGAAGGTACAACCTTTAAGGGCAAAAGGACTTGAAGGAGGTGACCATGTATGATGCAGCAAAGGGAATGCATGATATAAATGTCACTGTAAAAAATCATGATCGCTGATTCACCGTAAGAGTACCAGAGACAGAAGTGTGAAGCAGAAGTAGTTTTTATATGGCTTTACTAAGTTGTACGTCAGTTAATATAAAAGCAGAAATGGCTGGAACCATTTGGCACAGAATAGTGATGTTTATATTACTGATCATATTTATTTGCCCTCTTTATTTATCTCTGACTGTGTTTTTCAGGGAGGTACAATCTTGCCTGTCTAGCAAAGTCTCCAACCCAAACTCCCCATTCTTCTATGGCTGGAAACCTTCCACCCTCCCCTGTTCCCATTTCCAGATCTGTGGGCTCAGGTACATAGAAGAGATTGTATAAATTGTTTAGCCATAATATAAACTAAGTAGAGCCTGAACAAGAGGATAGCAGTATATTACTCTCTCTCTCTCTGTCACACTCTCTCTCTCTCTCTTTCTCTCTCTCTCTCTCTCTCACACACACACACACACACACACACACACACACATACACAGAGGCAGGACAATGAGGTCTATACCCACAATAGTTTACTGACAATGGGCAATAACATATCTTACAATTACTATCATAGTTTACAGGACTCAGGAAATCAGTTGATAGCACTCACTCTGTGAGACATGCTAAAAATGAAAGTGATGGACAACGACATACTGTAGGAAGAAAAGTCCACAAATCATCCACCCTAGCTTCCTTAATGATATCAGAAAAATATTAGTCCTGATAAAAATCCAGACAATATTTCTTCTGGGACAATATTTAAGATGATCACAGTTCTTATAAACAAAACAAAGATGAATGGAACACCATAACACTATAAAAGTGTTAAGAGCACTCCAACGTTGCCCTTAGTGCTTTAGTGAAGAAAATGAATCATAAGAATTGAAGGAGAATATGTCCACAGCTTCATAAAACTTTCAGAATTAATATCACATCAATTGATATACAAAATTGTCTCAGAAAAAAACTGCTGACAATAATTGCATTTTGACTGACATTCTTAAAGCATCAAGGGATCTGTGACTTTCAGCAACTGAAACCAGTATTTCTGGATTTACACCTCAATATTCTAATTGCAGAAAATATATTCTAATGCAAAAATGCCTACTCTGAAGAGTTACCTTTTCCTACTTTTTTTCCTAAGAATTTAATGACCTTCATGATTGTTATTGCACGTGGGTCTCCTGGGTGTATTTCACATATATCTTTTACAATCAGCAGATTATATAGGAAAATATGCATTGTGTTTCCTTTTTCTTTCAAGTCTAGTTCTTTCCAAGACTGTCTTCAGTTTCCTATCCTTGAATGAATCTAAAAGTGAGTCTCCATTATGCATCTCAAATTCAGTGCACCTGGACCCTTTCTTTATTGCATTCTTACATGTTCACTACTGACCAAGTTTACTTCCCTTCTTGTCTACACTTTTATGGCATTTAGCATGAATCACTAGTGCTGAATTATTTACTTTACTTTCACAACTGGTAGATAAAAACTGGCTTTCAAATGGAAAAATACTAAAATACACAAGCCTGAGTCATTATACTTCAAAGCAAAACCTTTCTATATTTAGAAGGCTTTAAACTAAAAGTTGCAATAATATTACAGAGAAATTTTGTATAACCTTCACCCAATTTCTCCTATAAATATCTATAGAATAATGGAAGCAATCGATTTTGAAACTGAGGTAGTAAGTCAACTGTTTTATTTGGGTTTTATCAACTTTATGCATTTGACACAAAACACCGAAGAGAGTGTGATGCCATCATCATGTGGGAGACCAGATAAATGTTCATGCATATTACTGATTATGTTGAATTTGGTGAATTGTGTAGAATCAGGTGAAAACCCAATTAGAGTGGTTTCTCTAGAACTATCAGTGTATGAAACATCAAGAGTAACAATTGATCTCTGCCAAACATATTATGAAAATCAATAAAATTCTTCACAATGCTTAAAGAGGCAAAAATACTTCTTGGTGCATTCTAAGAAACTAGAATCATACCAAAATTAAGCATTATATATCACCAAAAAGAAAAATGTACACCAATATCTACTTTGCCTTTGTAAAAAACAAAAACTTCCAAAATGACATGTAATAAAATTAATTAATGAATTAAAGCAACAGATAAATGTATATGAATCAAGGTAGTCATAATCAGTTATATTTAAAAAAATTATAGAATGACTCTATATCTAGAAATCAGCATAAGAGACAATCTAATAAAGAGAATATACATCATCATTTCATTTGTTACAGAAATAGTATTTGAGGAAACCTAGTACTCAGTAATGTTCTAAAGAAAGTTAATTATCTGCAAATAGTGATATTTTGATTTCTTCCTTTCCAAATTGTATCCTTTTGACCCCTTTTGTTGTCTAATTGCTCTAGCTAGAACTTCAAGTACTATATTGAATAGATAGGAAGAGAGAGAGCAGACATGTCTAGTCCCTGATTTTAGTGGAATTGCACATATGAACACACAGAGATTATGCCAGCATGTGTAATACCTGGGCAAGTTCAAATCAGATCAAATCCAAGCACAGAGAAAGAAATGTGGTATATATTTTGCTTCTGGCTGAGGATCTATTGACAATTGATACCTGTTGGAATATGAAATCAGTTGTTCTCAAAGGTATGGAGTCCCTGGTAGGTCAACCATGCTCAAGTAGATGGATACATATCTAAAAACATACAAAGTTGGGTGAATAAGTAATGGGCTGAGGATCTGGGAGGAATGGAGAAGAGGTGAAAAGGATCAAAATATATTGTATAAAATTCAGAAAGAACTAGTAAAAATTGAACTAAAAACAAGTATAGGCCTATTGTGATAGCACACATAGGTCAGAGACAAGTGAATCTCAGTTCAAGGTCAACCTGATCTTCATAGTGAGTTCTAGACTAGCCAGGCTACATAGTAGGGCCCTGTCTCAAAAAAAAGGGTAGGAGGAAGTTGGAAGACAAATACTTCCACTTCAGAAAATTTTAAAAATTATGCATTTAAAACTTTTGGTCTTAATCTAAGAGTTAGAGATAGAATCCAAGTTCATACACTCAAAAATAATCTTCTTTTATAGTCAATCTAATTATTAGACTGAAACACAGATAATTTGATGGAAAAGTCATTGTGTTTCCAATACAAGCTTTTGGAAGGTATCAGTGCTCATCACAGTATTGCCAATGGAGACATTAAATAGATGGTCACAGGAGAAATTGATAGCTAGAAAAATCTGAAATTGGGCTCATTCTTTAAAATACACACAAAAATTCAAATATATTAAATATTAGCCTTTTAAAACTAACCTTATAATATATATGTATAAATTTGCATGACATTAGATTATGAATGGTCACAAATATACCAAAAATGGGATAAAAAAAAAAAACAAAAAAACAAAAAAAATCAATGTACCTACAATGAAAAACTTTGTGCCCTCAAAGGTAATTTAAAGGAAGTAATAGAAATAGAATCCAGAATTTTATGCATCACAATAATTGCCAGAAGTCAGAAGCACAAGACAACACAGAGCACAGCTCCCCTAGGTGAAATGTGAAGAATAATGCAGTACTATAGAGACAGGATATGGATCAATCCTTGTCTTGGGTTGATGTGAACTTGAGAGCTGATTCTTAAAATGTGTAATCCTTGATTCTAGAGTAATTAAAATGTTTCCAAATTTTATTAAATTCTGTAGTATGGGAGTTCTATTATAACAAATCCTCAAAAATAAGTTCAAAATATACAAATACCATTTTAAGATATAAAAACATCTCTAAATCATGTGTTCTGAATGGGTAGTTCTGACAAACATGAATCCTGGAACATGGAACAGTGAAATACTTGGCTCAAAGGCTGTTAATAAAGTCCTCTGAAGAGAGAAGCTTGCTGTTAGAAGAGTGAGTGTTAATTTCATGGAAAGTCAAAAAAAAATAATTTTCTAAACAGCTACATTCAACCAGAGAAAGATTCCAGGGGAGAAATCATTCAATAATTTATTAGAAGTAATTGGAAATTGTAAAGAAATTCATTGTGTAGTTGTTGGCAAATCATTTGATCATTATAATAACGTTTAAGGGAAAAGCATTTGGGGAAAATATGTTCTACAAACTGGAGGAAATATATTCTTTTAGAACTACCATACACTGAAAAGATGAATGATACAATACGCATTCCCAAACCAGACAGAACCGTAACCATTTTACTCCAGAGCTGTAAATATGTTCTCTAGCTTTTTAAAATCTTTTCTATATCCTTGATGTAGATATGATAGTATAAAATCATGTCAAATTAAAAAAAAAAAAAGCTGGAGTTAATGTAATTTCAAATTGCGTAAAAGTGATTATAAAGGATTCTGAAAAGTGACATGAATGATTATGCACATTGAGGGGCAAACAGCACATAAAAGTGAGGTTTCTCCCATCATACAAGTCGGGTTACAATTCTGCTTCCACAAGAAGACTTTGCTTGTCCTAGTTTTATTTCCTCATTGAATAGTGTTGAAAATATTATTAAAATGTCTACTTCAGTGAAATATTATGGAGTTAAGTAATGACTTTAATGCTATTAACAGTAGTTACTATCGTCCTTGTAATGATATTATTTGAGATGTCAACTTCTGTTAAATATTCTCAAGGATATTTTCTTCTGATTCATTCATTTTTGGGGCACTTTGATATTTTCTATTGATTTAATAAAAGTTGCCACTTTGTTACTGAAATAACATTTTAAAATAGTATTTGTATGTATTTGTGTATATGTATATATAAATATTTAGGCAGATATGACTCAATTATAAAGTCATTCAGCTCTTGGACAAAATGAAATTTATGTTGTATGTATCAGAAGATTAATTATATTGATCATTCAGGGAGAAAAAAGTGATAATTATGAAGCATGCTATAGAAAACAGATTTAAGAAAACAGTTTGGTCTTATATAAAAAACACTTAATACAATTAAAATCTGTCTTTGAATTTTCTACTACCATATCAGCAGAATTATATCTTACAAATATTATTTCATCTGTGTACATAATACATCTTTATGTTTTATTTTGCCATAATAGTTTATTTAAGGTTTTATTATAAGAATTGGATAAAAATAACAGTGTACTGTTTTGCCTAGTGCATGAACAACAGGGTATAAGGATTCCATTTCTCATACTGCCTTGCAAGTTATGGAATAACTTACAATAAAGCTAGTCTCACATAATGCAAGTCATTATTTTAACTAATGTTATTTCATATAAATGACAGATTTATTTACTAAACAATTATTAAATGGGCCACAGAGATGACTCTGCAGTTGAAAACAATGGCTGCTCTTCTGGATGACCAAAGTATGATTCCTAGAACCCAAATGCCTGCTCATAATGGTCTATCACCCCATTTCTTGAGGTTCTGTCTTGTCTATCTTCCACTGGCCACCAGCCAAATGATGAGCACATATTCATGTGTACAAAACAGTAATACACATTAAACAAAATATAACTAGTTTTTAAAAATAGTTTAACCAATAATTATTAGATTGTCCTATAACTAAGCATTGCTCAGATCTCCTCTTAATTATATGAAGATATCAAACTTTACCTTATTCTCAATACAAAACAACAAATAGCATACCTATGTAATTCCTCAAATGTGTAATGAATGGTTTTTGCAGCATGATTTGCAGTTTCCTAGATTCTTAAGTATGATTTATTGGAATGAATTGAGAAAAATGGCAGAACAGAAACTGTATTCCATCAGATTCCTACAGTGCTGTGGTTTACACAAGCACTCATACAAGAATACAATTGTAGACCTGGAGTCTAGTAGGGATGTCCATGGACATGACTGAAACAAAGTCTTCTCTGAGGCTTCAAGAAGATGGAAGAAAACAATTTCATCTTGCCCACATAAGCCTTTCCCAAAGGTATAACACGTCAACGTCAAGAAACATCTTCAGCCCTTTTATTTCTCTGTAAGGAAAGGTGAGACTATAGAAAATAAATTTAACAATATAAAACACTGCCCAAAAGCCCTATTGACTTTTGCATCACAACTAAACAAAGACTACCAAATGGATATGCAAAACTGAGCAGCAGAGGAAGTCTGGGATCACACGAATATCAAAACTAGAAACTCAAAGGGGGTGGCTTATATTCTATCAAATGTTTCATGTTCTTCATTGGGATACTAATCCATAAGCTTCCTGGGCAAATCTACTGAAGAACACCTCAAATCTCCATGGAAATCCTCAGAATTCTGCAGGTTCTCCAAAGTCAGGAGCCCTCATCTTCCTCCTAGTAGGTTTGTAGGAACCTTAATTAAAGACCCCCACATATAATCAGCTGGACAAACTTCTTGAGGTTAAGAAAAGGCACACAAACAGATGTTCTAAGCCAATGTCATGGAGAAAATGATTGGCAAGCTCTCAGTACCCCAATGATCTTTACAGAATTAACATATATAGACTTAAAATTCCAGACACAAAAAAGAATATGCAAAGAGCAGATATTATCATTATTAAAAGTGGGAGCTTAAGAAGTATTAGCCATACTGATTGATGAATGCATTTTCTTGTCCAAAGATAGTTCCTGAAGATGGCACTGTTTCACTCTTCTAGAAGGGCAAACAGAATTCAAGAAACATGGAAAACCCAGGAATTGTGATCAATCCAAAGAAATACCATAACTTTTTAGTAAAATCTCTTAAAAGTAGATATCGACAGATGTAAGCAAGTGGACGAATCTATGACTGAAGACTCACTTGAAATTATCAAGTTATAGAAGAAAGAGGAATTAAAGTAATAAAGAAATCTTTCAAGGAATATCAAATGCCATCAAGAAGAATAATGCATGCATTGTGGTTATCATTGAATTTGAAGAAAGAACAAAAAGGCTAAAAGGTTTATTCAAAGATGAAATACCTCAACATCTCCACCTCTTGGGACAGTGTGGAAACTAAGTATATAAGAATGAAATGTCACTTTACATCGTGTTTGACTAAAATATGATGTAATGCCACTCAATAATAAAAATGTTAAAGATCAAAAGAAAAGAGAATTTTTGGAAAAAATGGAAAAAGAGATATATTATACACAGCTGAATATCAGTAGAAACCAAAGAGTCTTCTTTACAGAGACCCTTTAGGACACTAAAGAGTTTAGTGACAGCATGGGTGTCAGGAAGGCAGAAAAACATGTAGCTCAAATGCTGAATAAACCAAATATATCCATCAAAAACTAAAGAGAAATAAAATTTTGGGGTATATAAAATTTGATAAAAGTTTATCACTAAACTAACACAATGACACTAATTAGTGGCATGATGATATTAAGTAATGTGTACTACAAAATCACTGATGTGATTCAAATTCAGAACATTGTCTTTCTATGATCGCGGTACATACATTTCTTTTAACCCATATATAAAAGTTAAAATGTGGAAATGTTAAATAACAAGACTCTAATTCTGGTATATTTTTAATATAAATAATCAAATTTGATTCAGATTATATGTATATGTGTCTTCCATGGTAATTACAAAGGGAAATATCTATAATAAATACAAATTTAAAACACAAAAGAAGACAGAGGAAAGGGAAAGTATAAAGGAGCTAGAAGATAAAAAGCAATTATGGTGCTAAGACTAAGCCATCTCTATGGATGATTATATACACATTAAATTTGATAGGAAGAGATTAAATGATTAAAAATAAGATATTTGAGCTGGGAATTTGACTCACTGGATAAGTTATTTGGTATTCAAGCATGAGGACCTCAGCTTTGATCTCTAGTCTTCGGTTCCTAATGATTATTTACTTCTCAAATGTTGAGGAGGGTATTACAATCGTGTAAATTCCAGCTTCTCTGGGAAGGTTTCTGTTTTTGTTTGTTTGGTTTGTTTGTTTGTTTGTTTTTTACTTCATGAGCCCCAAAGTTTCCCTTCAGCCTCCAGGAAGAAATCTTTCAATTTGGAAGAAATTGTTACCCACTACCACACAAAGCTAGGTATAGCAGCTCACACTTCTAACTACAGTCCTAGGGATCTGAGGTAGGCTGACACTAGAAATTTTCTGGCCAGACAGTCTAACTAGATCAGATAGCAATGGGTTCAACGAGAGAGCTTTTTTTCAAAAACTAAGGTAAAGAAGCCAATGAGGAAGACACCTGAATCAAACATTTGTCTACTACTACTACTACTACTACTACTACTACTACTACTACTACTACTACACACACACACACACACACACACACACACACACCACGCATACCAACAAGAACTATAACAAGAAAATAATGAAGATCAGTACATAATGAAATGATGATAATTCATTTAAGAAAGTTGCAATTGTTGAAAATGTATCTATTCAACATCAGAGAATCTAGAGGTAAACATGCATTCACAGACATGGAAAAACAAACTGAAATATAATAAACACCAGCCTCAGTACACTATCCTTAACATTAGATACATTTTCTAAATACAAAATGATAAATTCAGCAGATTTTATTATATTTTTGGACCAAATGGTTCTTACAGAGATATGCAGACATGTCTATCCAACACCTTTATACTGTAACTATTTTCAAAATAAATAAAGAAAATTGTTCCAGATTGACCAGATTGCCAGTGGAGCATACACAAACAGTTTGAGCAAATTTAAACTGTATCAGGTGTATTTTATAATGAGACAGGTAAACATCCACATTACCTCTAAATAAGGTAAGATAATGTGTCACAGAGGAAATTAAAAGAGAACTTGAGAAATATTTTAAGACTAATAAAAACGTGAATACTATTTGCCAGATTTATAAGCCCTTTTTCGTATAATGATAAGTGGTTAAGTTAAAAAAAAATGGAAACATTATTAAAAAATCATCTTAATTTAATGTTTAAAGGAACACAAACACCAAAGTTAACACAAAATTCGTATTAACAAGAATCTAATCAGAAAAATAAATAAATAAATACCTATGAATGCAAGCCAATAAAAAGGATAGCAAAAAAATTTGATCATCTAGGAGAGATGGAAACAGTCATGAAGGTCTTAGGGAAGAGGGAAAGACGTAAATACAGAAGAGCAGGTGAATAAAATAATAAAAATAATGTCTAGGAAAATCAGAACAATATGTATTATTAACTATTTACAAAAATGTCATATAATGCACACAACTCTGTGAATAATAGATATAGATACAAATTATGGATATATAGATGATATAGATATAAATATATGTTTGGGTGTAGGTAAAAGTGTTTTTTATTGTTTCATTTATTTACATTCCATATATCGACCCTCTCCCTGATCCCACCTCCAAGAGTTCTTTACTCCATCCACCATCCCCTTTGCCTCTGAAAGGGTGCTCCCCTGGTGCACCTAATCTCTACTTTCTACAGGATTAGGTGCACCCTCTCCCACTGAGGCCAGACAAGGCAGTCCTGTGCTACCTATGTGCCTCTGGCCAAGGACCAACCCATGTATGTTCTTTGATGGTGGCTTAGACTCTGGGAGCTCTTAGGGGTCCAGGTTAATTGATACCGTTGTTTTTCCTATTGGGTTGCCATCCCATTCAGCTCCTTCAGTCCTTCCCCTAACTCTTCCACTAGGCTCTCCAACCTCAGTCCAATCGTTGCTTGTAAGTATGTGCATCGGTCTCTGTCAGCTACTGATAGAGTTTCTCAGAGGACCACCATGCTAGGCTCTTGTCTGCAAGCACAACCTGGCATCAGTAATAGTGTCAAGGTTTGGTGCCCACCCAGGGAATAAATCCCACATTGGGCCGGTCACTGAATGGACTTTCGTTCAGTCTTGGCTCCATTTTTCTCCCTGTATTTCTTTTAGTCAGGACCAATGCTGGGTCAAAAATTTTGAAGGTAGGTTGTTGAAACTATCCCTCCACTGGGAGTTCTGTTTATCTACTGGAGATGATCTCTTCAGGTTCCATCTCTCCACTGTTGGGAATTTTGGCTAAGGTCATCCTCACTGAGTCCTAGAACCCTTTCAAATTTCAGTTTTCTGGGACATTCTAGAGTTTCACCCATGCCCCTACAGCTGCATATTTCCACTCGTTCTCCTGTTTGGGCTTCTCTCCTGTCTCCTCCCATTGCTGATCCTGCCTGTATTTTTTGCACTCCCTTCCCACTCTCACCCAAGTGCCCACCTCTCTCAGCTTCCTATGATTAACTTTCCTTCCCCTTGTAAGTGGGATTGAAGCATGCTCTCTTGGGCCTTCTTTCTTAAACTTTTTAAAGTCTTTGCAGTAGATAGATGTTTTAAGAATTTTTCTCATCTGGATTGATGGTGATCTCTCCAAAAGACCAACTAATAAAATTCCTAAACCAGATATGAGAACCCCTCTTTTGAGTTGTTGGCCATTGCTATTGAAGAAACTTCCCCCAAATAGAGCCTACTATTGTTGCCTTTGATTGTCCCCCAGAGTTGGAGGGCTAAGTCTCTATCACTGAATGTTCAGAGACTCCTAAGCTGGAAAACAACCTAAACATTCACTATATCTTTCATGATACAAGAATATATCAAGCAAGTTTTCAAACAAATGAGAAATCCAACAAGACTACTCAACTATTCCACCTATAAACCATGTTGTGTCACCATGGCATGACAACCCTAATGCAGCTGTAGTTGCATACATACCTTGGCAGTAATCCACTGATCTCTAATTGGATTTGAGAACTTCCTAACAAAGGGGTTACTATGCTGGTACTGAAAAACTAGTTAATTATTCAGTGCTAGAGGAGTTATGGTTATTGGAATTTCTACAACCGCAGATTTACTAAGCCAGCATAACCTCTAACACCTTATACCCAGAGATAAGTGTAAACCTCACTCCTCATTAAGAGAAATTCTTTTGGCAGCAGATGAAGATTATTAAAGAGAGTCAGAACCAAAATGTAGAGTTGTGAAACTCAATCTCAATCGATGTGTCTGTAAAATACTCCCACACCTAAGACTCAGGAAACAATATGGAAGAGGATGTACAAGAACTGTAAGAGCCAGAGAATCAGGGACTTTGCTATGGGACTGAGTTTTCTAGTAATATCAGAAGCTACAGCCATGTCTCACCAACAGGAATGCCCAAATATGAGCTGAGAAAGGAAGACATACCAAAGTACATAAGGCAAAGCCCATGAATCTTCAGCCCTACACAGAGCACTGCAGGCTACTGAGAAAAGCTGGAAATGGAAGAGGTAGCCTTCTCCAGGGAAGAGCACAGCAATTGGTTATCCAGTATCATGCATACATTATATGTACTGAACAGTTTGTATTTTGGAATATACAAGGTCCTAAGGCTGAATTATGATTATACTTAATATTTATGAACATACATGTGAATGTAATCTGTAAACAAAGACATCCCCATTAAAGGAGAGAGAGAGAGAAAGAGAACACTTATCTGCCAATGAAGGGTAGGAGTGGTGCTGATGTGATGCTGATTAGAAGTACAGTATTGTACTGTTCATTAGAAGCACTGTATTGATTTGTATACTATTATATGGAACATTTCTCTAAAAATGTCTAGCAATTTAATTTTATTATGAAAAAATACAACCTGAACACCAACAAACAATAACAAAACAGAAAGACTAGGATGCTAAGGCTGGCCACAATGGCATATGCCTAAATTTCCAAAGGTTAAGAGGATAAGGCAGGGGGGAATTCAAATTTAAGGCTCACTTAGGCTACACAACGAGACTCTTTAAGGAAGAATAAAGAAGGGGAGCAAGAACAGGAAGGGAGGAAGGGAGAAATGTGGATGGAGAGGAGGTGTTTGATAAAGGGCATGGAGGGAAGAAAGGGGGAAGCAGCAGAAGTTAGCAGTAGAGTCTTTGCCTAGTGTGCATGAGCCCCTAGGTTGATGCCTGGCACTATCTATCCATCAGAGGACAGAGATGTTACTGCGTCAAATGTTGCAAAGTCAAGTTAGCAAAGGAACACCAAGTATCACAACACCAAGCTTCATATCACCATTTAACCCTGCTAATTAAAGTTGAAGTCTACCATATTCTAGATAGTCTTCTGAACAAGGAGTGTAATAAATGCATCCCTTCAATGGCAGAACTTCCTCTACTCTGCCCTTGTCCAGGGAGTTAAACAACACACACACACATACACACACACACACACACACACACCTCTACCTGCAGAATGTCATAGAGCCTTGGTTAAGATCACAGGTTCAACTTCCTTTCTACCTTAAGAACCTGCTCAGCCAGCACCTGTGATTCCTGAAGTGCTAACGAGGCATTTAAGTACAAAAGCCGTCAGCCTTTGCCCATCCTGTATATTCTGACCCCCATCTCCAAAATTATGTAAGCCTTGAATCACCCCAAGTAAAGTTGATCTGCCTTTCAAAAAGAAAGAAAGAAAGAAAGAAAGAAAGAAAGAAAGAAAGAAAGAAA
>JADRCH010000184.1:3502867-3533482 GCA_019843965.1 Rhynchomys soricoides
AGAAAGAAAGAAAGAAAGAAAGAAAGAAAGAAAGAAAGAAAGAAAGAAAAAGAAATGCACCAGAGAAAGCTGTTTGAAGGGTCATGGGCAGTTTAGCAGAGATTTGAAGAGTTAAGCACTAGTTTTCAAGGGAACCTGGAAGAAGGAACAGGTATCTAGAATGTTGAAAGAGAAATAATTATTCAATATTCACAATATATTTCAGAGTTATTTTGCAACACAGAAAAAGCAGAAATTCCCTAAGGTGAGGACTGAGTTTGCATTCTTCGATCTGTAACTGTGACTTATATGAGAAGAAGCAGTGTGATCATTACCACCAGAAAAATGTATACATTGTATGTTTCATGTCACATAGTGCAGTTTTGGGTTCGCTTAGACTGATAGTCTGTCTTAAGTATTTGTGATCTGTCACATGAATGTGTTGGGGTCTTCTCTGGTTAAACTTACTGTTTGGATCACTAGCAGAACTGTTACAAAACAGTCTAAGGTCAGCTTAAGTTCAGAGCATCTTTCTAGCTTTGCAAATTAGCAACTGATATAGGGTGCAGTGAAAACATTGAAAGATGAAGAAGGGCTTGGTAAACACTCAAGTATCGTAAATATATAAGAATTCCAAGGTTTTAAAGATTATAGGTAAGTAATTTAAACAGTAGACTCAGAGTCAAATTTGCTTCTAAGACACACAAAATTATTTTGATAGGAACAATACCATCCAATCCCTAGGATTAGAAAGATTGACTAAACAATAATGTGGCTTGCCTTTTTCTTTTTTTTTTTTTTTGACTCAAGATCTGCCCCTAGAATAACTATAAACTCCTTAAAGTGTCTGCTGAAAGAAACTCATTGCTGTCAACAAAATTTACTGTGTGTTGTTCCAAAATTCTGCCTCAAGGCTACTAATCATTGGCTAAAGCATTTGCTTCAGGAGGCAATTATAAATCTTTTTCCCAGCTTCTTTGAGATATAAGCAAATGCAAGAGGCAGTCACTGCAGACATGGAGAAAAGTAACCCTCTTTTCCCACACTTCCCATGAAATCTTAAAAGCCTTGCTGGAAGCAGGGCAGTGGTGACTCATGCCTTTAATCCCAGCACTTGGGAGGCAGAGACAGGCGGATTTCTGAGTTTGAGGCCAGCCTGGTCTACAGAGTGAGTTCCAGGAAAGCCAGGGCTATACAGAGAAACCCTGTCAAAAAAAAAAAAAAAGAGCCTTTGCTGGAGAAGTGGTTGTTGGAGCTGGAGAGACAGCTCAGTTGGTAACTTTGCAAGCAGGAGAATCAGCAATTTACCTTCAGAACTCACATAAAAGAAGAAAGCAGAGGGAACGGCAGCACTGGCAAGAAGGATTCCTGGTAGGTTCTAGGGGGTTCTCTCAACACCCAGCCTACCTAATAAGCGAGTTTCCATTCAGTGAGAGACCTTGTCTCAGAAAACAAGGTAAATAGGCCCTGAGGAATATTTGAATGTGACTGCTTGACCTCCACACAAGCACATATATGCATGTTTGTAAGCATACAGCCTCCATCCCCAGCACATATAACACACACACACACACACACACACACACACACACACACACACAAACATACACAACTAGTTAGTTAGTTAGTTAGTTAGTTAGTTAGTTAGTTAGTTAGTAAAAGTAGATATCTTTCTGTGATTGGGATTGCTCCCTTCTTTAGTATTAACAATCTGCCCTCTCTAGCTTCCTACAACAGAAAACTGCCAATAGCAAACTGAGACAGGCCAATCACACTAACTTCCCTAACCAACTAGTCTTTCCTTCCCCTGCATGGCTGAATTTTACTCTCAGCAGCATGAAGCTCATAGTCATTCCATTTGCTCACTTACTGCAGGAATCTAAATAAGATCTGCTTTTGATCCTGTTTTTAGTGGTTGGGAACACAACCTAATAATGAAAGACACAATGCCAATCACATTCCTTACTGAAAACCCAAAAGATCAAAATCTGTAAAGTTTCAAATCCCAGTAATCTAAAATCATAAAATAACTATAATCCTGAAAATATCATCCCGGAAAAAAAAGTAATTTAAAAATACATTCAGAAGATGTTTATTTATTTTAAAGGCTTTTATCAGTGAGAAAGGAAATCATGAAAATGATTTATAGGTCCCCTTACATAATATGAGTATTGAACAACATATAATTTTGGAATCATGAAAACTATGACACAATAACACCAGCTTCACAGACAGAATGGTTATGGAATAGTGATGCACGTTTAGTAGACTAATGGCTATAAAGCCTATAGCTCTAATATCCATGAAAGCAGTATATATATACATACATATACATATGTGTAAGTATGTAAAGATATTTGTATATGTAATATACACGTACAATTATATATTATATGATTGTATACATATTCTGTTTCAGAGATATGGGCCTGTTTGTTTGCTTTCTATGTTCATTTCACTGGGACCTTAAGTTTCTTTGGACCTCTGGAGAGTCCATCTCCATTGAAGGCAGATGTGAAGGGGCAACTTCTAGTTTCTTTAGAAAGTTAGTTACATTAAATGATGGTTTGTTGCTGCATAGAGGTAAAAGGATGCCTTGCTAAAACAAACACATACAAGGCTGTTTTCCTGAAGCAGACACAGGTGAAAGAATGCTTTGATAGAGCAAGCACGAGAAAGGACATTCAAGGAAGGAGGATAAATAATACCCCACAGACAGTGGGGATCAGCACTGAGCTTTGCTTTGGTTTGCCCTGCCTCTCTATTCTTTGCTAAAGACTTGCATATTTTGGTTTGTCTTATATAGCATTGTTTAGCTCAACTTGTAATTCAACAAATGAGAGAAACTCGCCCAAAAATACACTTGTGAGGATCCTGAGTCAGCTGGCTGCTTCATTTTCTTCAAGATTGAACTACAGCTGCCTGGTGTCTGCTTGTTGAAAGGACTAGACCATGGCTGTGGGTTCTTGCTTGGTGTCTGCCTTCATAGAGGACTGGTCTGCAGCTGCTGAAACATATTTGGTGTTTGCTACAGGACTGAACCTCTGTCAAAGAAGATCAAATTTGCCCCCAAAGAACTATTGCTGAACAGTTCCAATTTACCTACATCCTAGTAACTTTTCTCTTTCTCTACATCTGCTGGGTGGTGGGCTAGAGGAGAGGTTGAACCCTTATTAAAAGTAGGTTGCAAACAGTGTATGCCTACAACAGTGCTCTCTATCTAAGCCATGATCAATCACAGTTGAATCTCCTCTGTAAATACTCTCATAGAGGTGTCCTTTCACTGTGCTCCTAGGTGTGTGTTCTTATTGATATGATACCACTCTCCTGTGGACAATCAAACATGTACGAAATGCTCCTTAAATGTTGACAATGATCACACTTCTAGATCTTTAGTCCAAATGGGTATTTGGTTTTGGAAATACATTTTAGGATTTCCACATCCCAAGTTTTAACCCTTTAGGATTAGTTTCTAAGATTTTTGGACTGAGAATTTCGGCTTGAAGGGATTTTAACATTGCGTACTGTGTTTCAGTAAAGTGTTATTTAGGACCAAAATTGCCCCTTTTTTTAATTCTTCTGTGTGTGTGTGTGTGTGTGTGTGTGTGTGTGTGTGTGATGTATGTGAATGTGAATGCATACTTTTGTAAACAGACATCACATACTTGCTATGGCACATGTGTGGAGGTCAGATAACAACCTCAAGTGTTAATCTTTGCTCTCCTCCCTCTTTGAGACAGACTCTTGTCCACTGGTTTCTACCCAAGTCTTTAAACTTAGCTTATGACCTTTGATGATATAGTCCAATCAGATACAAGCTCACACGTGGGCAGGAGGAGTTCTTAAAACAATTACCACAAAAGAAGATGTAATGCCATCTGCACTCTCATTCCCTTCTTGTGTGCTTTCCTGCAGAATGGATAATTGCAGTAAGCTGAGACAAAAAATTCCTTGCTCTGTTGTCCTATTGTTGGGTATCCATAGTCTTTAATGCTGTTCAGCTTACCAGAAAGCACACTAGGAGCCTTGACTCTCCAAAACTAATGTAGTGGAAATTTAACCTAAACTACTGTTTTATTTCAAAACCAAATGAGCTAAATGGCAAGTAGAGTATAAATGAAAAATGGACTACTTCAAGGACCAGCAATAGAGAACAAAACTCGTTTGTACTCAGTGCCTTATATAAAAGGATATAGTGTTTGCATGTTATCTTTATGCAGAGGTCATATATTTTTATACTAAATTATGAATTGATTATTCATATTATATACTATGAAGTGTATGTAAAAAATTTATCAATTTAGGGGATAATGACAAAAAAGTATGCATATTTACCTATTACATGCATGCATTGTACTCAGAATCATATATGCCAACATTTCCCATCGGAGTGAGCCAATTCTAAGAATGACTGACCCTGGGGCTTAAATGTGTTCCAGCCAGATTTGAATGATGCCAATGTGGTGGTATTAAGAGATAGGGCCCTATAGATCGGATTAGTCTTTGACAACTAATACATCATGAATGGCATCAAGATACTTGTAAAAGGAGATGTCATACAGGAGTCAAGTCATTTGCCCTGCCTTTTTTCTGGCATTTAGGGGAAGAATCCCTTCTTTGTAGAATAGGGAGAAATTAAAATAGAAAAAAAAAATACCTAGAGAGTAAAAAGTCAGACACCAATCATAGAGTAATATAAAAAGCATTGTCAACAGACAGTAACTGGATTGACCATGATTATGCTCATGCATTCTTCCAGAATTTATCCTCCAGTACTGTGAGAAAATAAAAATGATTGCATAATTTATTAAATCTATTGTATTTTATGTTAGTTGTAGAAATGCCCTAAGATAGATTGTATTTTCAAAAAGGCAAAGAAAGAAGTTGCTGAATATATCTATTATATATTTCAAAAGAGAATTAATCAGAAATGATGAAGCTTTTGAGATAATTTAGAATAAAATCGTGGCTAGTATTTGCATAATCCTTATATTTTATGAACAGATAATAATGATACTTTTCCTCTGTGTACAAAACTCTACATGGTTACTCAAGGAAATAAATTAGATTTTCAATGTCTAGAGAAACCTAATTCTGAAGATGCACTAGGGAAAATATCAATAATTTTATTTTCATATATTTCATAATCTATTGCTCAACAGACTATTTGGCAGGATTGTATATTGCAAGTTGTAAAATAAATTACTAATGTAAGCTTATCTTACCTAGGTTTCTGTAAAACACTCATCTAATTTTTATACAAATAAAAATTATTCTTCATTCAAACTGCTTGAAAGTCTTATTTCTGGCAATCATTTTTTATTTTGTTCACTGTTCTTAAACTCTAGTTATTTTACCAGTATAAGTTATTTACTAAAAGATTGTATTTTTATTTTATGTCTTCTATTCACAAAAACATATGGCAAAACAATAGGAATTAACTGATAACAATGTAGATATGTACAAATATGTGGATTGTTCCAAACATTATTATAAATTGATTAATGAAAAATGTGGGTAAAATGGGTCATGGTAAATAAAACATAACAAGAATATTTCCTGAGCTTTGTGCAGAGACATTATGAAAAAGATACTTCATTCAGGACTGAAAACTGGGAAACAAGGAGCAGAATGATTCTAAGAACCAGATTATGGAGGACATGTGAGAGACAATGTTTTCTAGAGAACATAGAGTCATGGAAATCTTGATATCATGAGAGCTGCAAAATCAATCAGTTGCCTGTACAAAATCAAGCCAGTCAAAATTTCACCATAGATTGGTGACATGCTCACAATGCCACTTTCTTGTTGAGGAGTTTGGCTGTTGAGAGGTGCTGAGGAAAAGAGAGTTGGTTTTCTATACAGAAATGGATCCTGTGACGACACAGATGCTCCAGAAGAGAGTTCTACACCCCACTCACATCTAGACAATACTGATTAGATTTTGGAAGCTGTGAAAAGAGAGTATAAATTTGGAAGAGAATGTGTTAGGTGTCTAAGTATTTGTGAATACTGGATGGGGGTAGAATATAATCACAGCACCTTACATGAATGTATAAAATTGCCATTGAATAAACTATAGATAAGAAAACTTGAAAATATTCTCTATAACCTCAGGGCTTTTAGTTACTTCTTTAGAATAATTACCTTTATGACTGATTTTGAGATCATCTTTCCAAATTTATACCAATACTTTAATAATTTAATTCAAATAAATGGAATGGAACAAAAAATATTTAAATGTCATTATCATTAAGAGAAATTATTGGAAGCAATTTATTAACTGATTTTATACTACCTCTGGAAAGTATTCAGGAGTATGATTATTGCCTTAAACATTAGGAAATATTTGCTCACAAGTATAAGCATGCAATCATCAGAATATTTTTCTGATGTCACTTCCCTAAACAACCATGGGCATGGATTTTGGGGAAAAAAAATGAGCTAAATCTATTCTGTGATGTGTGTACACCTTTTAAACTTATGTCTCTTAGCTTAATGTGCAAATGACAGAATGAAAACAATTCCTACATAGAATTTTGGAAGAAATAAAATTCATCTTCTGAAGGATTAATTATTAAACTGGCCATAGAGTATTCAGTTAATTCTATATTTAATAGTAATTAGGCACACTGGTGTGCATTGATGCCTTACTATTTTTTTAACTGCATGCTAATTCGTTAACATACACTTGACTTTTACAAACAAAACAAAAGAATTTTAACAAATATGAAAATTTTATGTATTTAGAAAGTGATGAAACCAAATTTAAACCTAAGTGAACAAGCTATGAGATATGTACACTCTATGACTGAAGACCACTTCCATGGCTTGACCTATTAACCAAATTCACAGCTGTGATAATACCACTTTTAATTTTGTGCTTTTCTTACAAAAACATATTTCTATTCTTTTGCCTCTTCTTTACCCAAATGTTATAAAACAAATTAAACACTGAAGTGTAGTGCAAGCATTTAATCAATTCTAGGTTTTAACATATTGCCGCATAAGTCACAAAGCAATAGATATTATCACTTTAATATTTTATATGTTCATAAATCTGCTCCAGAAAATCCATCTTTTCATTTCTCTCTGTTTCTATATTTCTTTCCTGTTGCTTTGATAGCCTTTGGAAGGATTGCTGCATTATAGTTCTTCAGGATTAAAACATATTGAAAAGTAAACCAGAGACTAAAATGAATTTATTATTGCAAATAAATGATGTCATAATATGTTATTGAGCTTTGGTGCTCATAATGATCTTCCATACACTAGACTGCTTGTGTCTGCATTTTAGGATTATTTTGTTTGACACAGAGAAAACAAGGCAAGTCAAAGAGCCTTAAGATTTACTGTGACAATTAGGTGCATATGAAAGGACAAACTACAGCAATTACATAGTACAGATGTATACGATAATACGAAGTTCTGCACTGACAGGAACATTTGGGGTATTTTTCTTTCCTGTAATGTGTCTTTGCCCTTAGAATTGGTCCTTGACATATGAGCTATGCATGATTTGTTAGCTGTCTTCAACAAAAATTTGGCTAGCAAATACATAATTGAATGGATGACTGACTGGCCACTAAGGAAGCAGAGATGCGGAGAAATTAAGTTTTCAACACAGGTATATGATAAGCATCACAGTGATGCAGGCCTAGCTCAACTATAAAACAAATGGTTCTTAGTTACACTTAACTGTGGGTGGCATTGAAATTATTTTGTTACAGAATTCTCTCTGTCTCTTCTCAGTGCATACTGCTGTTTTGAGGAAATCATTGTGATTTTAGCACACATGATTTCATTCTGCCTTCTGAAATGGTAGTAAGGTTAGCTCAAATGTAGATAAAACTACATCACTATAGCCCTTCTGAATTTGTTTTGCACTTTCCCCACATTTTTGGTCATATCTCACTTATTTGTCAAACCTCACCAATCCTGTCATAAAATCAAATTACACAAGTATGCATGGCTATGTCCAAAAAAACCCTTAGTGTCTCTTCCAGTTTCTTTGCCAAAATTTCTTAGATGGTTTTTAATTATCCACTAATTTAGATGTAAAAAGAATGTTAAATTTGTTCATAATCTAAAATCAATCCTTTTTCCAAATCTTCTATGGAACCATCTTCACAGCTAGTCTATTGATTTAGCGACTGGGACATCTACAGCATGGCTCTATAACATAGCTGTAAAACAGTTATTAATTATCAAGTAATTTATTATGTGTGCACTTGAAAGAAAAAGATCTCAGGAAAGAAAGCATGTGAAGTAAAAGATTAATAAATAGTAAAATAATCTTAGATTAATGCTAGATTCTGCATAATCCCATATGATATTCTACATACAAGATATTCCACAGATGACTCTCACCCTACTGTCATAGGAAGAGTATGTTGACCTCTGTCAGTTTTAGGCTGTATTTTTTTTCTCCAGCTGAGAAAGAAATATGCCTTAGAAATCAAGCCTTAGAGATCCATTTATTTTAGGGCACCATTCCAAAGAACGGAACACTGATGAGCTGATAGCTCTCAACATTCATAGCATCTTGGAAATGAGTATACCAGCCCAGTAAAGAACATTGGGTAAATGTAATAAGTGTTTTCTACAGAAAACTTCTTGCCCTGCTTAAGAACTCTTATATCTCATGTTAAGTTTAGGATATCCATGTCTGTAGTTAGTTCTTATATAGAAGAATTAGCATAGGAAAGTTGATGGGCAGAGCTAGGCCTCAGTTTTCTCAAAAGAATTTTCTCTACTAGAATTTCCACCTCTGTCCATAATATTGTATAAGATTATAGGTCTTTATCAATTTAGGCTAACAATGCTACAAGGATCATCAGCTTGAGTATTCAAGAGTACATTTACCATATTTTCATCAAGCATATTTGCTGGTTTTTTTGCTGATTTTCTGTTAAAAGTTGAGTATTAAGAAATATGTTCAGTAGGGTGATTTGGTTTTAGAAACATGATAGAGAAGTTGTATTGTATATATGAATAATTTGTAAATAACCATTTTTTGAAGCTGAATTCAATATCAAATGAATTCTCTTTTCTCAAGAAACATGAATATAGGAAGGCTTAGAAAGAACACAAGTGACTGCAGTTTGGCCTATTCTAGGTAACTGGAAACTTACACAATTTTTTAAAAGAAAATAAGTAAAATGTATTGTTTATACATGCAAGTGTTTTTATATTTATATGTATATGAAACTAATAAGTATTGCTGTGCATGTATAATAAAAATGTTCACATTTATGTACACACAGTTAATATATGGTCATGTGTATGTAAATGAATGTCTTAGGAATGTATACAATAAGATGTAATCTTTCAGTAGTATACTGAGATGATTAGCAAAGAAATGTTACATTGATAATATTCTATATCCATCAGTACTATTGTTTCATAAAAATTTCACCAGGAAACACACAAAAGCTCCAACAGTTTTCTTTCATATTCTTAGTTTTATTGATTTTGAACAGTCCATATGCTTTCCTTTGTTCTTTAGAAGATAAGATGTAATTATTGAAAAAACAGATCAATAAAAGATTTGAGCACTTATTAGTTTATCTCCTTCTGCCTATAGTTCAGTTTCTCAAAGAAAACAAGAAATTTACATGAACTTTGTTCATAAAAGAAAATCAACTCAAGTCAGTGTTCTGGCAACATTCCTGATGTTTACTTCAAGAACTGCATAATATCTAATGATCAAATTATTTATAAATTTACTCTCTGAGACATCTGTGTCAGAACCTTGAACTTCAAAGAATGTTTTGAGATATTGGTTAATCTATAACAGACCAAATATCAGCAGTTTCTACAGATTCATCTGGACATGTACCAGAGATGTCAAGTAACAGAAGAATAGCTGCACTTTGGTAACTGCCTAAACTAGACTGTAGCTATGCTTCCTCTATGTGTATGACTCAGCTAACCAGTTGTGCAGCCTTGTAATTAACCCATTAAAAATATCCAGGACACAAATCCCTTATTATGCATTATAGGTGTATCATATCTGTTCACCTCTTAAGGAAATAACGAAAGCAGTACTTCCTCTCAGACTTTGAAACTTAAGAAATATTCATTTCAAACATGCATATTCATGAGTTTCATTTCTTTTACCTTTTCTGCCCCTGCTTTTACTTTCCTAAATCTAATTCTGGCTTGTGGATAATACTCTGATATTTTGAGTATATCCTTGGAAAAGACTAATGCATAAATTAACATAAAATATTTCCTGCATTGCAGTTGCCTCCTAAGCCATCTGTCTATTTAAAATATAACAGCTTCTATTTGATTGGCTGGTCATATTCCACAACTTTTGTGTAATTTTAGGCTGCACATAAGCAAAAACAAATAACAAAGTTGTGTTCGGTGCCTCAAGGTTGTAGTTTTAGCTATGTAGAGGCAAAGGAAATGGGTATCAACGATTCAAGCCCATGAATGTAAGTCTATCTTGAAATTCAAGGCAAGAGCTTATATCAAAAATTAAAAAGTAAGACAAATGAAATTTGTAGAAAAAATCTATAATTTGCTACATAACTGAATATCATATTAATAATCAAAATGAAACTCGTCTGAGGGTTTTATTACTCTTAATGTATTGATTTCTTCCTTCATCCTTCTCATTATCACTTCTGTCCTTACTAAACAGTCTCTTAATCCTCGTTCATTTCACATGGGACTGGATCACTGAGATTAGACAACTCACTGATCACCAACACAAACAGGACTGGATAATGGAGTTTGGAGAACTATACCTATCACCAACACTAATAGGACCAGAGACACAGGTATGTTCTGAGTACTAACCTTTAAAGTCTTTCATACATATATAACAAATTAAAGAATTTACCATCTCCACTTTATTAACCTAGTATAATTTCTAAATGCATTCTAATTGCATATCCTTTGCTCTTTCCCATTATCAAACATAGTCCATTTAACTCTAGGTGGAGACCAGAAAGTCAAAACTCATCAAAATGGAGAGAACATCTGAAAGTAGTGTGCCCAAGATATAGTAAATACATCAACAAAACAAAAGGTGAATCTAAGTCTCAAGGAACATCATGAAAAATGAGATAAAAAAAAAAATTGTAAGAGCCAGGGAAACAGTATAGGATGTTTCCTGTTAGATAAAGTCTTTTGCATATGACATAAAAGCTGCACCCAGGAAATCTCAACAATTAGGTTGCCTAAATAAGATATAAAAAGTATTTATACCAATGACATGCCAGTGAAGATGGGGAAATTCTCACAGGACTTCACATCTAGAAAAACAATTACAGGTAATGGATGATTACTGGGAAAGAGGGAATTAGCTCTCTAAGAACAAGTCCCATGATAGGTTAGCCAATCTCAAGTGGTCAACTATAAATATAGATTAAAAACACTCAGTGGTCTCACCAGGTTATTTTTGGAAACTTACTTAACACATAATGCATACAAAACCCAGATATAATTAAATAATAAAAAGTCATTAATTTGAGAAGGACTAGGAGTAACATAGGAGGAACTGGAAGAAGATGAAGAAAGATATACATATAGTACTTATATATAAAACACATAAAATGAATGATTAAAAGGAAATAAAATCAGGATGTAAAAATTTTCAAAACAAATTCAAATTTTCTAGCATTTATTTTATTGAACTAAAGACAAAATTAACAGCAATAAAGTAATACTTATATCACATTATGGTTTTTTTTTAATTATTACCCATTAATTTGATGTTACAGAATTTTTTCATGATCATTATTTCTGCCCATGGATTATTTGACAAAGTCAACATTGATGAAATGTCTCAGAAATTGGTAGAGTCACTTTGCCAAAGCTATCCAGTTTAATACTGGAATAGGTCTAAATGGACCTCTCAGCATCCATTAAGGCATATTCCTTGAGGATATTTGATGATACAGAGTTCACCAAATATTGAAATAGCCATTTAATTTTTCACTGACTAAAGGAAAATGTTTTAATTACAAACTTTCATTTATGCAGGTGAATTCAAACTGTATTTTAATGACTTGCTTCCTAAGATTAAGCAAAATCTATTACATACTTTGTCCCCTGCTTATAATGCTTTCTTTTGAGGTTTGGTCTGATGCTATGTACTGACCACCAATATTTGCTTGTCCCCAATGAGTAGGTCTTCATGGATGAGGAAATCTTTGTGTACACAAAGCTCTTGTACATAACCTTGGCCCTTAATTTAATAGTTTTGTTTGAATAAAAATGCCTACAGTCTATAGCTGGGTAGGAGTCAGGTAGGTAGGAGTCTGATAAGCTTGGAGTCTGAGGCAGTGACCACAAGAAGGAGAGCAGAGAGAAGGAATAGAAAGGGACCATAAGGTAGTTATACTGTGAGAACACAGCTGTGAGGGCTGGCCGATTGGAATAGAAGTGGCCCAGGTTGAACACCCTAAGTTATATATTGAGGTTATTGACAGGAAAATAGACAAGATAACATAGAGGGTTGAGATCTGCCCAGCCTTAATGCATTAAGGCTTATTATGCACTAAAGGTTTTCTGTGTTTTATTTAGGAAATAAATGATCCGAAGTGGAGTAGAAACCCCCAATTAATTTTTGCTATGTTTTCTTTCATGTAACAGAACTTATGGACAATTAGAATAATGGTATTTCTGAGAATACTTCTGTTACAGACCTAGAATGGCATAATCAAATTTAGTCAGTGAGTATATCAAACTACAGAAAAGGACTTTTTATTTATTCATTAGGTGTATGAGAAATTGAGATTCACATAGCAATCAATGTTGGTACCTACAGCATTGGAAAACTGATTATATACAATGAAATTCAACCAGCTTTTGAGAATGTTAGGCCCCTTACAAACAAAGCAATTTAAATTATTATATTTTTATATAGATATGCAGACTTCTACATTTCTAAGCAAAAATGTTTTGATAACATCCAAAGCAGAGGCTGGCAGTAGTAATCATGTAGTATACAGGTATAGAAATGACTGGGGCACGAAAAATGAGAAGTTATATTAAAATAATACCTTGAAAACAACAATACATAATTCCCTATTTTTCATTTCTAAGTGGAAATTCAGCATAAGACCTCACACATGCTAGGCAAGCATACTCTCCTTGAGCTAGATCTTCAGCCTCATCTTTTGTTTATTGTTTGAGATACTATCTCAGTAATTGTTCCATGCTGATGACATTGATTTTTCTTTGTATCACTGAGATGAGTGAATTGAGATTTTGAAACTTCTAACTGGCTTCGCACTGCCAGGAATAATATTTATTTTCTTCTCACTAATAATAAATATATTTATTATGAGCATCTAATTTTAAACATAAAAGATATGAAAACTTCCAGATCACACAAAAACAATAACTTTTCCTTAGTCAAAAAGATTTTCTAACCTAAACTAGAAAATATTGGATCACTGTGTAACATCAACTACTGAAACACAGATCCTGACAACAGAATGTGCTCATGGTCTACAAGAAATGATATGTATACTGAGTTTTGCAATAAGATTAGTATTCTGGGAAATTAGGAGACACAAAAAGAGGCCAAAGATGTTGCTGAAATGAAAGAAAGTAAAAAGGAAGGAAGAAAGGAAGGGAGAAAGAAAGGAAGGGAGAAAATAAGCAAGCAGTCAAACATTGTGTCTTAGTCAGGGTTTCTATTCCTGCACAAACATCATTACCAAGATGCAAGGTGGGGAGGAAAGGGTGTATTGAGCTTACACTTCCATGCTGCTGTTCATCACAAAAGGAAGTCAGGACTGGAACTCAAGCAGGTCAGGGATCAGGAGCTGATGCAGAGGCCATGGAGGGATGTTCCTTTCTTCCCTGACTTGCTCAGCCTGCTTTCTTATAGAACCCAAGACTACCAGCCCACAGATGGTACCACCCACAAGGGGCCCTCTGCCCTTGATCACTAATTGAGAAAATGCCTAACAGCTGGATTTCATACAGGCATTTTCTCCTTTCTCTGTGATAACTCCAGCTTGTGTCATGTTGACACACAAAACTAGCCAGTACCTATTGCCATTTTGTCAACATTATGATTTTCTTTTCCGAAAAGAAAGTAAGGGATCTGAAAAATAAGTTGGTGACACTGATGATCAAATCTAATAGAACGCATAAATACTATGTGATGAAATTTGGAGGTGTGGTTTCAGTGTGATGACTATGTTCTGTTGGTTAATCAATTGCTGTGCTCTTTCCTGGGGAAGACTAATTTTCCTGCTCTCCACATTCTTTAGTAGCCTGTAGTTTCTTGTCTAGGGTTGAGGCTTCCATAGATCCCTGCCCAACATGAGCATATCTGTTGCTGTCAGCCTTATTTATCATGTTTATACAGCCATGATGGTGAGACATTATTGGTATAATGGAAATTTCTAAGAGATAGTCCCGCAGCAGATGCCCTGTTTTAGAGTTTATAGACTTTCTTGTCCCTTCTTCCACAATGATCTCTGGACCTAAAGTACAGGTCTTATATTGTAGATGTATCACTTGGAAATTGGCTCCACAACTTTGCCTTTAATTGGTTATAGGTTTCTGTAGTGGTATCCATCTTCTGCAAAGAGATATTTCCCTGATGACAAATTTATGTATATAGTGACAAATGTTTGAATGTCCCTGGGTTAGGTTGGTTTAGTAATGTTGTATAACAACAATAAAAGAAAAAGAGGCAATATATTTTTAAATATCAAGGGAGGGGACAGATAGTAAGGTTTGGACGGAAAAGGTAAAAGGGAAATGAGATTATTACATTGTAATCTCAAAAGTAAAAATAAAAATATCTTAATGAGACATCATGAGATTTTAACTCTTCTAAAGATTATATTGGTGTATATGTAATAACATAAATCAAAAATGCAGATTAAATTTTTCTAGGTAAGAATTGATGAAGTCTAACTAAAATAGAAGCCATAAGGAGAGAGAGAATAAATAAGATAGCTATATATGTATTGCCATATTTGAAATGTCTGGTATGCTATTTCAAAATCATTGGCTAAATTCAATAAAGTCTTTGTGTGGATGTATTCAATATCTCATAGACAACCCAAGAGTTGAATTGTTCTCTCCAATGATTCTTGATAGCTAAGTAGTCCCAAACTGGAACTGATGGCCTAACGATTCCTAGAGAGTTGATAATATCAGTGAAGGGCTACCTCAGGAGCAAGATGGACTTACCAGTGAGAACTAAGGAAAGTAATTACAAAGCAAAGTGTTCTTCTTCTGTGTCTTTTGATATTGGCTCTCATAAGAAGGTGCTACCGAGATGTGTGTTGGGTCTTACTGCTTCAATTAATGTGACCAAGAAAATCTCTCATAGGAATGCTGAGCAGATTGTGTTTTAGTTTATTCCAAATTCAGTCCAATTGACAAAAAAATATTAGCCATCACAATCTCTGAAGCAATCAGCTTCATAAAACATAGTTTATAAAACAGTAAGGAAGATCGTCATTAATGGAATAACTGTCATGCGTAGCAGCAAACATGTCACAGCACAAATTTCCATTAACTTATTCTCAAATGGGTTTCAATTCCTACATACTTTTATTTTGTAACACAGATCATCAATATGCATGCTTTTGTTACATATTTTATTTGTAGGAAAAACAAAGTCAACAGACAAGAAATACTTCATAAGTCAAGTCATCTTCATAGTTCAATCTCCATGCCTCTTAAGCCACTGAAAACAATATAAAGAACTTTGGACTGCAAATTTAAAATCTCAAAAAAAAAAAAAAAATACAAATCTATGTTTCAAGTTGTAAGATGAGAGCACCCTCTTCAAGAAAATCACAAAACAGTTCAATGAAAATATCTTAAGATACCTGGGCCATCAGTTTTTTGGAAATATTTTACGAGAGAGAGAGAGAGAGAGAGACAGAGAGAGAGAGAGAGAGACAGAGAGAGAGAGAGAGAGACAGAGAGAGAGAGAGAGAGAGAGACAGAGGATAAATTAAGACTAAAAGAAACAAAAAGAACATTAAAAGAAAAGAAATAGAAAAAATATTAGAATTGTAGGTATGTTAGTATATGAGGAAGCAGAAATCATTGATTAAAAATTAATTTAAAAGTTAAATAAGTCACTAATTAAAAATGATGGCACCATAAACCAGTGGAATCATCTTCAAAGTATAAAAGAAACAATAGCTGGAAGCTAATAAAGAAGCAAACATGACAAAACATGGGTGAGAGATGAACAAGGTTCACTTGTACAGGCTTGTCTTAGCTCTCCCCCACAGATACCTTCACAATAAACACCATTTTTATGTTCTTCATTTTATTCCAACTCTTGTCATCTGAAGACAAATCTTAAAACTTTACCCTTGCTGTGTTCTTTGACAACACTTGGAGAAATCTTCCCACACTCAAGAACAAAAGGAAGCTCAGCCCAGACCTCCCACACTGATCTTTGGAAAACTTCATCATTAATTTCAGCAAATTCTCATTGATTCTGGTATCGAGAGCACAACCAGACTGAATCATCTAATACTCATGACATTATGAAATAACTTGAAAATACTAAGCACTTTAATGTAATTATCTTGTCTAAAACAGTTTAGCAAACAGAAAGTCAAACCTGATGGTTTATGTTAATAGGTCTCGGAAGCAATCATATTGGGTATTTTATTATTTCTCTTCTCTATGTGTTTTTCTGTTGGCTTATCTAACCTTGGAAGAGGAAGGAGACAATCAAGACAAATACTACTTTATTTTGTTTTATAAAACTTGGTGTTAAATTTATATATCATTATGAGGAAAAACATAATTGAGGTAGTTTCTCTGGTTACAGAGTAAGAAAAAGGTATCTGAAGAATGATTTAACTCAATTACAAAGCCAGAAATATATATATAAAATAACAGTATTGGAAAATAAGCAACAAAATGTTGAGACAAAAACTTCCATCTGTGGAAATACTAGCTTACTATTAGATAAAAAATCATTGTCTGAACCAGTGATTAGCAAATTTTCACAGGAAAGACTTTATAGGAAACACTTAGAGCTATCGGATCTGTATAGCTTATCACATGTAATACAATTAGCAATATTGGAGCATCTGAAAGAGAAGATTCAGATATGCAATTCAATGGTGATATAATTCAAAGGCTAACTGTGAATATCATGGTCTAGTAGAAGGAAAAGAGTAAATGTCTTAGTTAAGGTTTTACTACTGTGAACAGACACCATGACCAAGGACAACGTTTAATTGAGGCTGGCTTACAGGTTCAGAGGTTCAGTCCATTATCATCAAGGCAGGAACATGGCAGCATCCAAGCAGGCATGGTGCAGGAGGAGCTAAGAGTTCTACATCTTCATCTGAAAGCTGCTAGCAGAATACTGGCTTCCAGGCTGCTAGGATTAGGGTCTTAAAGCCCACGCCCACTTTACACACCTACTCCAACAAGGCCACACCTTCTATTCATGCCACTCCCTGGGCTGAGCATATGCAAACCATCACAAGAATGAAACCAAGGTGAGGAAACCAAGGCACAAAGTGGTTAGCAATTGAGTCAAGGTCACACAGCCTGTGACAGGGTTAGGGGCCCTAAGTCCTAGTTGTTAACTTTATGCTAGGGCTACTTGTAGAAATGTGTTCTTTGGGAGAAGTGTTCACATATGGAAGAACAAAGAAGATAGCAGGAGTTAAATTTAGGCTAATTTACAGGGCAGTAGGCATCATATGAAACCTGCTGAAGCAGTGATAACACTTTAGACTTGTGCCTTCTCAGATGAGGAGGGCATAGTTAATACCTCTACATTTATTAATATGTAATTTACTCGCTTTCTAAAACAGGACTAAATCAAGGAAAAAGACATGCCTAGAGGGTGGTATCCAAAAAGAGATAAGTACCAAGAACTGACAGCAACATTTGGAGCTATAATTTCATTACTGAAAGAGGATCTGCTAACATATCACTGTTTTCAGTATACACCACCCTATATACTCTGATTAGTAGATCCCAGGGATCAGGTTCATATGCTTTCAAATTTCTAGATGAAGATAATCTGAAGTTCCTTTAGGGAAAATATATGAAGCTCAGCAGATATATTACTCACTTGTCTATTACTGTCACACGTTAACTTACAGAAATTAAATCAAGAGACTGTTTTTCACTCACAATTGAGGATACAGGTCATCATCATAGGGAGGGTAGAGTGGCAAAGGGCTGTTTGCTCATATATTGGTAGATTGGGCAACTTAAAGTGTTGAATAGTGCGACTCAGCTTCCTTTCTACCTTGTCTCTTTGCACCCAGCCAGAGATCTTAGTCGAAATCATGGTGCCTCCCACATTGAGGATTTATTTTCATCAATTAGACTGTTCTTGAAAAAAAAAAAACCAAACTCACAGAAATGTCAATGATATGCCCTTTCATTACCCCACGTGTTTCTTAACTTAGTCAAGTTGACAATCAAAATTAATCATCTGTGGTCAATTATGAACAGCTGGTTTGAGAATTATAACTGATAACGTCTCCCGTCTTTAGTACTTCCACTGACCTTGCTGAATTTTCTGGTGGCATTATCCACACCCATATCTTTAGGAGAGCTAGATTCATGTACATTATGTGCTGTGTGAATAGAAATAATTTAATTGTACAATTACTGTCATAATTAGATGAGATAGTCCAAATCACCTCTCGATTGAAACAGTTGTGTGTACCAATTTTGTGCACATTTTGATAATTGCAGAGTTCAAAGCAGCTCCACCTTCCAGGATAAATAAGAGTATTTGTCCTTGCAAAGCTGCCAGTCTTGCATAGTGAGTGCTACTCTCTTGTCATGAAACCCAGTATCAAAGTGATATTTTGTACTTTAATACAAATTTGATGATCAACATTAATAGTATTTTCCTTGTGGAAGCCAGTTCCTTCAGTTTCAGATGCCAAAGTTGTAGAGATAATTAAGGTAAGTCTGAGATGTTGTTTCTTGTCAGTGAATATAATGGCACACAGATTAGCCATTGTCCTTGAGCCTACACTTCAATGTCCATACCATATCCTGGTCTAGAGAGTGACCCCTCGTGTTCTTCAGTGCAGAAAAGACCTATGGCTCTATATGCGTCTTATGCAGTCAGTCTGATGGATTTTGGGCAACATAGTTTATTATGACTTAAACAACTGATAATTGTACACCACCTTTGTTTTAAAAAAAAAAAAGTATACCTTGAATTGAATTGATGATAAATTGGCTTACAGACTGATGAAGTACTCTCTCAGTGGTTAGCTGTAGCAAGAACTTTTGGAAGATAATAGAGACTCAAACATGAAAAGCGCACAAGATACTAGGAAGTTGTTTTGTGTCTTTTCTCTGGTAGATGGTTTTTGATTATTATAATTGTGTAGCTTAAATATCTTAGTACTCTGAAGGAAACACCATCCAGAGACTGCCTCACCAGGGGATACATCCCACATGCAGACACCAAATCCAGACACTATTGCGGATGCCAAGAAGTCCTTGCTGACAGGAGCCTGATACGGAGGTCTCCTGAGAGGCTTTGCCAGATCCTGCCCAATACAGATGTGGAGGCTCACAGCCAACAATTGGACTGAGCACAGGAACCCCAATGAAGGAGTTAGGAGAAGGTCTTAAGGAGCTGAAGGGGCCTAATCTGGCATCAATGGGAGGGGAGGTCCTTGGTCCTGTGAAGGCTTGATGCCCTAGTATAGAGGAATGCTAGGGTGGTGAGTCAGGAGTGGGTAGATGGGTGGGGGAGCACCCTCATAGAAGCAGGATAAGGGGAGATGGGATTGGGAGTTTGTAGAGGAAAAACTGGGAAAGGGGATACCATTTGAAATGTAAATCAATCAATCAATCAATCAATAAAATATCTTATAACTCTATCTATTCCCTTTTGTTTGCGTACCCACTTTTCTCTCTAGTGTAGTTGTCTCTGACTTTCTAATCACAATCTCTATGCCTGTGCAACTTTTCACTGTTTATTTATAGTTCAGAACAAGAATAACATCTTTTGCTGGCTTTTTCTAAAGAACTGAAGATATTGATGCCCATAATTCCACCCTTTATAGACTTGACATTTTCTCATAGTTTTCATTAATATTGAAACTGTTCATTCAGTTGCTTAAAGCAGCATGATAATTCAGTTGGCAATTAGTAAAATATTTGATACTTGTATGGCCACTTTTGTGAGAATAATGTTTGCTCCATCAATAAACATTGATGCACTCCTTTATTGCCAGACGAGTGGCAAGTGATCCTTCCAAATCTCGTACTCTGCATTCCCCGTTCACACAATATATTTGTCTTTAACTAAAACATGATGAGGAGTCTAAAAAGATGGTACAGCAGTTAAGAGCACTAAATTGCTATTCCATAAGACTAATGTTTAATTCCCAACACCTAAAGGGAAACTCATACCTGTCTCTAATTCAAGTTCAAGGCGATGCAGTGTGCTCTTTTGAACTTCATAGGAATCAGGCACACATCAAATACAGACACATTCATGCAAACAGAACACACACACACACACACACACACACACATATATATATATATATATATATATAAAATTAAAATCAAACAAAAGCAAAACCCATTTGAATGCCTCAGAAACATCCTGTTTTCCTTACATTCAGTCTAGGATCTTATCCCAAATGAAGAAGGAATTGAAAGCTTTTCCTTTCTCCACAGTTAAATTTCTCTGCAAACACTTTCAGAGGGATGCCAAGAGCATTCCTCAATAACACTCTGTCTCTGAGATTAGTATGTTGGGTCTAGAAAACTACAAGAACACCGATCTCATCAGACAGGGATGGGTTTATTGAACGCAGACCTTAATATTGGTCAGACTAGGGAAATAGTTCAGATCTATGCAGCTAAAACTCTGACCCCAAATGTTTCACAAAGCAATCTTATAAAGGAAAAACAATACCTACAAAACCTACAATGAGCTTATACGCAGGTGCAGAAAGTGACCTCCAGTAGTCAGTTCTGAGTCAAACCATTTTAGACATAACAATTCATATTGACATTTAACTTGATTGGTCCTATGTAAAGCTATGTGGAATTTCTTAACATGAACAAACCTCCCAACATTCAGAACATAGCAGGAGATATGGTCAGCATGATCCTTCTTAGAATCAAGTCAATTCTCTGTGTCAGGGACTGGCAGGCATATTACAGCAACAAATGTAATAGCTGGCAGGCATTGAAGAAAATGGCTAAAGCTATTCAGAGAAGGGAGTTGAGACCATAACAAGTATTTGTTTATCAGACTTTGTTTGAAGAATATTGTTGAAGTTATCAACTATAAAATGATGAGGGAAGTAAAAGCTTCATCGTCTCAGGGGAGATTATTGGCTTTTATTCAAATATGAACTAGTCCTGATTGTCTACAAGAGGTGATTTTTTACCTGGTATAATCCATCAGAGCTGTCCAAACTGGCAAAGAAGATTTTTTTTGTAACAAGGTGCTGGCCAGTTGTTAAATGTGAGATCTGCTTGGGAGAAGTTGGAAGCTGTAGATCAGTCTCCTGAGTTAGTCCTAAGGAAAACAGAAAGGTTAAAGTTAGCTGCTAATAGCCAAGCTCATTGTAACAAGTGAAATAAATTTGATAGGTCCTGAGAACATTCCTAGGAAGTAAATAATTATTTACAATACCATGGAAGAGATCATGAGACTGTATTTCAACCAGACTAGAACTTTCCCTGCATAAAAGACATATTTTTGACGTTTATCATTGTTAGCCAAATATCAAAATTGAATACCTAATCTGTAGTTTTTATATTAAAATGAAAATCTTTGTAAAATGACAATAAATATATTTTAAAAGTCAACCAATAGCTTAAAAAGAAGATGGTCAACTACAAAACTCTGTACTAGGTACCATACTGGATGTCAGAAAATAATGTTCAAAGTAAGTTATATCCTATTCACAGAGCTGATTTAGAAAGATCAGACAACTTTCCTTTTTGCCTGCAGTGTTAATATAAACTCTCCTTGCCGTCATTCTCCATACACCTCCAGATGATATGGAGTTTCTGTTTTCTTAGAGCTGATGGGTGGCTTTGCTCAGGAGACAACAGAAGATTAGCTAAAAGTTTTTTTTTTTTATATGTACATTAGTTAATAATAAAATCTTCGATAATATTTGTAGTTACAAAATATCTGGTGTATGATAAGATTGTTAAGTAAATGGATAGCTTATAACTAGACAGAGGAGACACCTAGGAGACTGCTGTAAGGTATGAGTTGGATGTGCCTTTTCCACTGTAGTGGATTGTCACAGAAATGACAGTCTGGCATGTGGGAGAAACTGTAAGAAAGTTGGTGAAATTGCTGTTCACAGGCGACAGAATTTAACATTTCCCTTTCCCTTCTAAATAGATGAATCTTTTATGAGAATATTAGATACATTTTTACTGGTTGTTATTCTCTACTGTCAAGCCCAAATACAACTCTTTGTAGTCCTCATGAACTTAGTAGGAGGTTTCTCAAGGCATTGCCAGTCAATAGAGCTCTGATTAAATGCCTATAAAATGTGTTCATTTAAATGTAAGAGAGTGACTCTTTTCCAGTTTTTAAGAATATTCTATAATCAAACTAGCATTCTCTGATTTAAATTTAAAATAAGGCAGAGCAGGTACTTTTCATGTTGTTGTTTTTAAACAGCATGAACTCTGGCCAAAAGCACTCCAAGAAGTAATCTGTGTGAGTCACCTGCATTTCCTGGTGAAATTGCAAATTTCAGCACAGAGGAAAAATATGAAGTCTCAAGATATTAATTAGCTAGCTTTGGGTAACATGCAGATAAGTGGCAGAATGTGGGGCTCTCTAGATTTTCTGACTTTCTATACTTTAGTGGAAAACATCAAAATGAGGGGAATGGTTTTCTGAACCTTTTTATTCTGCTTTGAGTTTCTAATATATTATTATTAATATTTTATTTGTAACAATGAAGCCACACAGAGAAAATAATGGCACTCATTTTATTCTACTTTATTTCTGCAAGTCTTCTTTTCTAGCTAATGACTGCTGCCTTTCTTAATAACAAATACAAAGAAATGGAAGGGAGGAAGGGAGTAAAGGTGAAAGAAGCAGGGGGGGAGGGGACAGGAAAACATTATAGCAATGTCCCTAACAGGCTCATGCATATGTTTTCATATCCTACCCTAGCCACTAGCAGTGTTCTGGGAAGTTGTATATTCCTTGAGTCCACTGTCTACCTAAATTAAACAGGCCTTGAACATGTTATTTGTCTCCTGTTGTAACCCAAATAATCTGCAGACAGGGATTTGACTGTAAGCTTCTACTACTCTAGTTCTTCCTGTTACAATGACCAGGTCTTCCCTGCTAGAATGGATATGATCATCTAAACTATGAGTCAAAAATTGCCCATGGTGGCTATTTTGTCACAGTAGTGATAAAATTAAGCAACCTAGTTTGTCAATAAAACATAAATTATCTAAATAATCACTCAGTCCGTAAGATCATTACTTTTTATGGGAGAAAATTGAATTCAGATGTAGTCTTTTGATATTATTTACCATGGACTATTTATTCACAAAACTATTTAACAGGGAAACTCGTAGGAAAATTTAGAAATTCTACTGGCTGTTTTGACTAGTTTCAGGGAATTCAGTTTCCCAACCTGGAATGAAAATAGTCATTTTTCTGTTTGGTCTTTCCACTTAAAGCACAAGTCACCTGTACCTTCTTACATCAGTTCTTTCAAACATTTGTCTTAAGTCAAATTGTCCTTTGGATACCAAGTCCATTCAAAATTACCAGTTTTTGAATAACATCAGGATCTTAAGATGACATTGACAGAATTCATTCCCCACATCAGGTGCTGACACCACATATAGAGGGGCTTTCCATTCACAGCAGAATGAAAAATTGATTCCTATATATTATGCCCTTTGACCCCCTCCCCAATAAAATTGTATGTGTAAGGATGTGATACAGACTTTACGATGAACCTGATATTCATGTTTACAATGTTGAAATCAACAAAATCCCTGTCATTATAGTGAAGAATCGGCTAGAAAATGTTTTCAGTTTCATTCCATGCTAAGTAATTACCTATGAGTTCACATATAACCCAGCTTCTTTCTTGCGTATATTTTATAGGTCTTCTCCAAATCAAAATACATCTTATGTAGATGAAAAACTCCCCAAAGCTAGAACCTGAGTACATGTAAACTTCCATAGCAAAATGGACCTCATAGCTATAATTAAAATCAGAGTTTTAAGATATGAAACCATGAGCCTGAATTATTCAGTTTGTCCTGATGAGCTCACAGGGGTTCCAAGAACTGGGAGAGAAGAAGTTGAGAGCAAGAGATGATGAGGAAGCAAGGATGAGAGACATTTGGATACACTGAGCAGCCATGAAATGGAAAAGACTGACCAGCCAAGAGAGCAGGTGAGAGTGGGAGGTCACTAGGAACCAGGAAAGTTGGCAATTCATCCCAAGTGCTTTCCAAAAGAAGGTAGCTGTGTTGACATTTGTAGATGTCAAATCTCTTTAACAATAAGATAATAGATGTGTGCAGTTTTCTAAGTGTCATGTTTATTTGTTATGGAATTAATGGGAGTAGATAATTGTTCTCTATCTCTGAAGAATGAATGTCATTCCCTACAGAAGCCTACAATACTAAGACATAGATTCAAGCAATCAAAACTCCATGTATTATAACAATTCAGTGCATTTAACACACTACATGGAGAGACTACAAAAAGAAAGATTTATAGTTTTGGTTGCCATGGTGATTATTAGAACTACATTTATGAAATGTATTACTGAGAACAATATGAGCCACTTTGTATAAAAGAAATTAATGTATTACATTTCTATGGTTCATTATAGGTTCATAAACTTTTAAAAGAAATATTTTGTTTCCATGTTACTATGTTGTAAGTATATGTGTGTATAATGTGTATATGTGTGTGTGTGTATGTGTGTGAGTGAGAGAGAGAGAGAGAGAGAGAGAGAGAGAAAGAGAGAAAGAGCAAGCACAAGATGGCAATAGTATATAGAAAGCATTACCCCCAAATTCCTTCCTCATAAGAATGCAATTCAGTCATTTGTTAATTCATATTTTCATTTCTGAATATTCATGATGTCCTTTCAGCAGAACTGTTGCTAGGAAATGTTTTAAATCTGTCTGTCTGTCGCTAATATGGGAGATGTATCCTGAGCTTCCCAGATTTCTTGTAGCTTTATTTGCATCTCATCCTATTTTATCTGCTCTCCTTGCTCTTGACTCTTCTCTTCAGATGAGATCTTACCTTTGCTGTATGCACTAGGAATTGATGGCATTGAGCATAATGCATTCTTCAAGACATTTGCATTAACAAGAGTTTCAGAATATTATATTGTAAACTCCAAGCTCTGTTGATGGAGTTCCAATGTCTTTGGCACTTTTAACACAGATTTGTAATACATTTTACAGTTTACAAAGCACTTCCCTTCTAGCATAAGACAAGGCTCAAACTTGTCATTTGGGCTTCTGATATCACCCATACCTCCTGCATGTGATTTAAGGGAAGACTGGCTATCTGATTAGCATTTTCAAACCTTCAATATTTTTTATTTTTTAATCTGAGAACAAGCGGAAATTGCAATGTATGATTGCTTGAAGATCAAAATTAAATAATATCTTTTGAAAAGAATATTAGTATACAAGTTATGAAAAAATCATATCAACTTTTATTATTACTGTTATCATAATTATCCATGAATATGTGAGACATGATGCTAAGCTTTAGTGGCTTATAACAATGAGCATACATGGTCTCCTTGTTTCTATGGATCAGATCTGGTAAGGCTTAACATTAGGAGTCTGAGAAGGCTAATGCCTAAATATTTAATTGGTAGCCATCTCCTCAAAACCCCATTGGAACAGATATAGTTCCAGGATCATTTATTTTACTATCGTCCAGACTCTGTTCTTCAGAGTAAAGTGGCGAGACCTCACCCCTCCCTTTGCTAGCCTTGGGGATATACTCAGTTCTTTTGTGTAGTCTTCTCTATAAGACAACTCACAACATGGTAACTGATTTCAGTAGAAATGATTATTAGTGTTCTGTATATAATTAATTAATGCTGAAAATTAATATGGTGATGAGAGACCAAAACTTTTGGGTTCAAACTCCATCTTCGGATTTTGGGGTCAAATCCGAGCTAAGGTTGAATTCAAATTAACTAACAAGCCAGTACTTAGCACCAGTTTTAGGCTAGCCCGCCCCACACAAGACCTGTGTCTAATACTAATTTCCAGGTTACACTCCAACAAAGCTGCATCTAGCACCAGTTTCCAGGTTATTCCCCAACAAATCTATACTCCCAGGTTATAAGCTCACCCCTGAAACTTCACTACCTAACAACCACCAATCAGGAAAAAAACAGAAATTAAGTTTATGGTCTCTCTCCCAGTACCAACCAATTATACTAAAGGTCACAGTAGCCCCTAATTAGATGATTACCAGGCTACAAACCTTCACCCCTCATTTGCCATTTTCTATAAATCTTTGTCCCGATGAGTCTTCAGGCTTTTTCTCTACCAAAATTGTCCTGTGGGTAAGCGGTGAATTAAGCCCAAACTTGAGCCTGTAAAGACTCTTGTGTGACTGTATCAGATCTGCTCTTGATTGGTCTTTTGGGATTCACAAACACTTCCTGGTACCATAGTGGCAGTTATTCCTTAACCAGCTAGTTCTCCAAATAATCACATAGAGACTTTTTGATATTTCAAAGCTTAGGCCTTAGCTGGGCAGTCTCTCAACTAGCTCATCTAAATTAACCTGACCACCTAGGCCCATCCGGCTACTTAGCTAGTGTCTGCCTCTTCTCTTCTTCCCTGGTGAAAAGTGTCTTCTTTCCAGAATTCCTATCTCCCTCCCAGGAAGTCTAGTCTTCCTCTCTCTCTATTGTCCAATCACAGGTTTTAGCCCTTTAGTGGTCAACTAACTTGGGGAGCAAGTTTGCACAGCAAAAGCTGATGTATGGGAGAATTTGCTTGGCCTGGGGAAAACAGATCTTGGGGTACAGAATTTAGCACTTGAATATATAGCAGCACCAGAGCAACCCCAACAGGTTTTCCTCAGAACAAGTAAATCCATAAGAGTAGCTACACAAAATAGGACCCAATTTTGTAACTTAATCTCTTCGTAGTAACTTCATCTCAGAAGTGGTATTCTACTATCTTGCTACATAGCATCCACTAAAAATATACTAAAGCTAACTCCACAAAATAGAGGTCATGAAGAATAGGCTAATTTCCAAGAAACAGATATCATCAATTTTATATTGGAATCTAGTTATAATAATTCCACTTTTCCACTTCTTAGACATCATATACCAAAACTGTGTCACTTGCCAAGGCATTTTCCATTAAATGGTGCCTCTACTAGTTTGCTGCAGGCAAGATAGACACACAAATCCAGTCTTAGGACTCCATTTCCATATACATTTGAATGCATATTTTGTTGACTCTTTTTGTGTATGAGGAACACTGTATAACTTCTCTTCCTGGAAAGTCTTATCTAGTGCTAGGCCTAGATAATGGAAAATGCCAAGCTGCAGAGTTTTGCAAAGCAGTTGGTTTCAGAGGAAAAACAGATTAATGCTCTCTTAACTATGACTGCACTAGTGGGTACAGCATGCAATCATGATTTCCAAAACAATTATTTTGAATTTAATAGCTCTCCAAGTCTTTCTCTGGTGCTGCGACAAGACTACTGATTTAATAGTGCACCAAGCTGCTATGAACCAGAGGTTAAAACCCATGGTTAAATAGCATGGGTGAGGGGTTGAAAGCTATCACCACATGGATAGTTCTCAGGCTCCAGGAAGGTGTAAGGGGGAGGGCAAGCTGAGGAAGGGGGTAAAGTGAAAAATAGAACAAAGAGGAAAAGCCAACAGGCAACTTAGCTTTTTAATAGCACTCACATGCTGCCAAGTTCTCTTTTTTCTTTTTTTTCTTCTTCTTCCTTTTTTCTGTCACTTTGAACGTTAAATTGAGGTGATTATAAACCCCTTGTTTGTTTTGCTTTGCTTTCAGTTAAAAAGTGAAAATTAAAAGACAGTGGGAATAGAATGTAGCATGAGCTCTTGGCAGCTGATGGATGAAAAGCCCATTACCCATAATCAGAACAATACAAACCCTCAGGACAATGTGAGGGAGGAAACCTTTCCCAGGAGAGGGGCTGGAAAAGACCCAGGCTTGGCAGACCCTGAGGCTGTCACAGCAGTGAGATTGCCCAACCCAGAGGGAGAAGCACTAAAGGTTGCCAACATGGTGCCCTCTGAAAGCTGTAGTCCTCAATGAAAAAAGAAGGCTGGAGGATTGGAGGTGTGCTGATTTGCAAAGGGTAGGAAAATGGAGAAATAGCCTACCTGCCCAGAGAGCTAAAAACCTGGGGGGTAGAGAGGTGTAAGAGGTAGACAGAGTTACACCTGAAACCCACATCGGAGAGAGAAATGTCTATCTGATGAGAAAGCAAATAAAGGAGTGAGCTAAAGCTTCAAATCTGAGAAATATAAAACAAAAATAAACATAAATAAAAAAATTCAACAAAAACATTATAAAGTAAAAATGGATCTAATGACATTAAATGCAAGGGGGCCATGAATGTGAAGGGGTTGCTTTCAGGTCACAGATCATAATAGATTGTCAAAATTTCAAACAGACCCTACTTCTACCAGGCACTCTCTGTTAAATAGAAGGCTATTTACCTCCAAATTGACTCGTGCCTCTTACATTTATTCCTATTCCTCTGTCCCACATTCTATATATGTGAAACGATAATGATTTCTAAATCCATGAACAAATATGTACACTTGGATATTATTTACATAAATACTATGCCATCCTCTTCTCTCCCATCTGCTTTGGTTCACAATCTTGTTTAGCTTCATCCGTATCGTGTCACAATTTTACATTTTCATTTCCATGTAGAATTTCAAAGGGTAATGCATCACAAACTATCAATCACATTTTTATGGTGATATGAGTAGTTGTTAGTTTGGAACTATTGTTCATATTGTATTGCTGCCATTGTAAGATTTGTATTTTGTCACCATGTAGTTTAGATTTTGAGAGTTGGTTATGTGGAACAGAAAGATTTAGCTCTTGTAATTTTGGTCAAAACCTTTGTTAAGGAGTTTGTATTAATTTATACCTACCAGTTTTCACCTTCTTCTCCTCCTAACAGTACTGGGTAATATTTTTTTGTTGTTTGCTCTCTATGTTTACTTGCTGGTTGTTTTTTTCTTTTCTATAGCATTATAGCTATTACAATTGGTATACATTAGTATGCTTCTGCTCATGCTGCTTCTGTTTTGTTTCTTGATTCTCCATGCCAGTTGTTAGCTATATACCAGGACACAAACATGGCTATCTAAATGGCTGTGGAGGTTAATGTGGAGTGGATTAGGAATGATCATTCATCAGAAGACATATCACTCAGACTTTGCTAGAGCTATGTACTGAACTAGAGCAATGTGGAGACTGTTCTGAAGCATACAAATGCTAATGCTGTGACTGTATTGTTTATTCATTTGTACCAAATTCATTCAGAAGCTATATTTTACTTAAATTCTAAGCAATAATAAGCAGGAATGTGTTAACAGAGTGCAAATAAGTATAAACCCAAAGAGAAAATAGGAGTAAACCTCAGCTGTGGTAGAATACACAGAACTCGCTGTGGCAAATCACGGCCTTAACTGAGCCCCAGATTGCTAACATGCAAATGCCATAGATAATTCTATGTGCCCTGCAACATACTGATTAGCAATTTCTGTGATATGAACTCTTCATCTGTGGAAAAGAGAAACAAAAATAGAGTATTTCCTTCAAAAGATGCAATTCCATTCTTCTTTTGTTCTTGTCTTTAACTTCAGTTGACCACTGTGACTAGAGTTATATTGTTGATGACATTACAATTCAGGATCATTTGGATTGCACATTTATATGTCCCTAAATAAAAATAATTGATCAAACTGGAGTGGGGCCTATCCCAAAAGCTGTTGCCTGTATGTATGATATGTTCTTCTAGCTGGGCTGCCTTGTCTGACATTAGTGGAACAAGAAACGCCTAGCTTCTCAAAGACTTGACGTGCCTGGGGGAGGGGGGATTCCAGGGGGTCCCACCTGCTCCGCAAAGAACAGCACTGGGAATGGGAAAGTATTGTGGGAGGGGATGAGCAGGAGGAGAGCAGTGAGCAGGAGGTAAAGTAAATAAGTAAAAAAGAAAATAAATATTTAAAAAGGTAATTATTTAAAAGCTAAATATTTTGTTATTATTTCACAAAGAATAATTCAAGTTTTATATTCAAAATTAGGTTTTAAAAATTTTGTATTGTTTCTTGATTATTCTAGTCTTTAAAATATTCGTAATGCTTGACAATTTGGGTAAAATATTAATATACTAGTTAATCTTCATTATGAACATCAAATGTGATTATGAATCTGTTAGAAGTCCCATATATGCTTTCTAAATACTGTCCAGTGAAAAGTAGCCTTGTTTAGAACAAAGCAATGGAATACAAGTTTTGTATATTCACATGTGATTAGCTGACAAATAAAAAGGTTGGGTTCTCCATAGTTCTTATCAAGATGCATCAGAAAAGGCAGACATAATCAAGAGGAATCACTGGGAAAAGGTAA
>JADRCH010000184.1:3543226-3593583 GCA_019843965.1 Rhynchomys soricoides
ATATATATATATATATATATATATATATATATATATATATATGTATGTATGGAAGGGATCTGATTCACTTATGGAAATGTTGTGGGGAAACCATAGAACCCTGTAAGTATGAGATAAATGCATTTTTTTCACATTAGAGGAAGGTACTTGCAGGATATGAAAAAGACAGATTTGATAGGTATGTATTAGAGACACACAGCTAATAGAGATGTTATTTCAGTGGTAGGTAGGATGAGAATAGTGTAGAAATGGAAAATTATTTAAATGGTATGTTTTCCAGAGTAGTAAGGAAATATGATCAAGAGTTTATGGTTAAAATTGTAACTGTATTAATCAGCTTCCTTTCACTGTACACTGAAAGCAATTACTACATAAAGGAAAAGGTATACTTTGCTTCACATCTCTGAACATTCTAAGAGTCTGTGACCTTTGGCTCTGAGTTTCTCACAAAGCATCACGTGATATTGGGACTGTAGGACTCAGCAAAAGCCTCACTCATGAGCCCTGAGGCTGGGATGAATAGTCCCACAACCTCTTGTGAAGAAATGTCCTAAATGACCTACAATAGTCAATTAAGGCCCCATCTTCAAATGCCATCAGCATTTCACAACTGTGTCACCGTGGGTAATGGAATTAAAATATGATCACAGTGGACACTCAAACAAAATCAAACAGTATGGGTAGAAAGTGTATAAAAAGACTGCTTGCAATGTTCAGGTCAGAGAATCTCAGGGAATAGTACTATCAGACAAAAGAGGTGAACATATAGACTAAATATGTTAGTTTAGCGTGGCAAGATTGTTCAACAGGAAAAGGTATGAGCCATCAAACTTGGTGAACCTACCTCAATCTTTAGAATCCACACAGGGTGGCAAAGAACACATAAGTTGCCCTCTGGTGTCTCACACTAGGGCATACATGACTCCCCCCTTTTACACACAGAATAAATAAACAAATATCTCACAAAGATGTTGGCTTCCTTCTTGAAAACAATGGAGATGCCCATGTAAAGCTGGAATCTTGGAAAATTCCTGTGAGTGTATTAAAGTCAATATGCAACTATAAAAATTAAATATATATGTATTCATATATGTGGGGACTGATGTGTTTACACATCTACTCATGTATCTACGTATATAAAATTGCCTTGGATCGTGGAGTTAATATTCCTGCCAAGCGTGATTTTCAGCGGAGGTATTCATAAGAAGATGAAACCTTCTGCCAAGTCGTTCACTACTCGTAAAGTAGAAACTTGCCGCGGAGTGAAGATTCTACAACTACAGAAGAAAATGTTAATATGACTCAAGATCATTAAATGGTGACATCAGTTCTATGATATGTGTGAAGTATTTATTGCTCTGTTAGGGGTCCATGTTTAGTTCCTAGTACCCACATGGTCACTCACAACCATCAGCAACTCCAGCTACAGGGAATAGCATGCTCTTTTGTGACCTCCAAGACAACAGGCAAACATAGTTATGCAAGCATAAATGCAGTCATAACACTCACACACATAAAATAAGAATAAATAAATTGGTTCTTCAAAAGTAAAAGTAAATTGAATTCAACAACTGTATTACATCTAACCATGACCCACAACTTAAGAGTTCTGTTTTCTGTATACTCACATTGCTATTAATTTCTCTTTTCTTTTCTTTTTTAAATTTTATGTATTCTTTTTTACAGTCCAGATTTTATCCCCCTCCTGGTCCACCCTCTGACTGTTCCACATCCCTTACCTCCCTCTACCCACCACCCCCACCCCCACTCCACCAGACTTCCCCACTCCCTGGGGTCTCCAGTCTCTTCAGGGATAGGTGCATCTTCTTTGACTGAGTCCAGACTCGTCAGTCCTCTGCTATATATGTGTTGGGGGCCTCGTATCAGCTGGTGTATGCTGCTTGGTTGGTGGCTCAGTGTCTGAGAGATACCGGGGGTCTAGGTTGGTTGAGACTGCTGATCCTCCTGCAGGGTTGTCTTTCTCCTCAGCTTCTTCCAGCTTTTCCCTCATTCAACCACAAGGGTCAGCAGTTTCTGTCCATTGTTTGGGTGTAAATGTCTGCATCTGACTCTTTCGGCTGCTTGTTGGGCCTTTCAGAGGTTTACTTTTCTCTTCCTTCCTTCTTTCCTTCCTTCCTTCTTCTTCCTTCCTTCCTTCCTCTTCCTTCTCTCTCTCTCTCTTTTCTCTCTCTCTTTCATGTGTGTACTTGTTTATGTTTTGAGAAAGGTTTCTCTGCATAGATTTGGCTGTCCTAGAACTTGCTCTGTAGACCAGGCTGGTCTCAAACTTAACAAAGATCTGAATGCCTCCGCCTCCCAAGTGCTGGGATTAAGAGCATGCACCACCACGGCACGGCATGTTTCTCTTTGTAAATATGCTTTTTCACCCTGTGGTTGCACTACACAATTCCTTACCTCATCTGAAATGTTTCCATATTTACATCCACATATTGTAGAAAATACTTAAAATAGTCACAGTACAAAATTCCCCCTGTAGTATCTCATAAAAAATCCACAAATGTATGTAACTAGGTAATATTTAGGTAATAGAGTTAGTGATCATAGATAAGTACATACAAATAGGTTTATCTATCTCTGTGTGTATACACATACCCCCATATGCATATATATGTATATATACATATAGGCTAAATAGTTGCCAAACTGCTTCTTCAACTCTTTTATTCATTTTGCTCTAATCCTACTTGAAGTCAATTTCAATTAATATCTTGGAGGGAGGAGGAAAAATATTAATTTCTGTTCTTTGCTAATAAGGAACTAATAAAATAGTATGTATCTTATTCATTGTAACAGTTGATGTCATGAGACATAATAACTCATAGTAAAAATATTGATATTTTTGGTTTATGCCTTTACTCCCAACATTTAATTTTAAGTAATTTCTATTATATTCCTCCAAATGTTTGCTCTCATCAGACCATGTGTTATGACATATTGAGCTGCCATTGAATGTAGAAGGCACTGACAGAAACATCTGGTCTTCTTTCCTCTTTCCTAATCTTAGATCTATTAACTTTCTAAATCATAGAAATTAATAAACAGGGAGTACTATTTTACTAATGGTTCTTTACTAATGATTGAGAAAAAAAATCAAACAAGATATCTTGATTTGTTGATATTGTTGTTGCTAATACTGCTGCTGATGTAAATATTTAAGAAGACATTCATTAACATCTCACTGGGTTGTCTGTGATAATTTAAATTTTAATTCTAGTCACCTTTGTAAAACATATTATATAACTCATTACCTTAGCTAAAAGAAATAAGTGCTATCTGAATTATCACACAGTCAAGAGCTTCTTTGATAACTGATTGAAGTTCTTTGGGTTTGGGTCTTAAGTATTCCCTAATGGTCATGTGATGAACACATGTTCACTACCCTAAAGTACCCTATAGAACCTCCAGAACATGGGGCAGAGTAAAAAAAGTAAATTCAATGTTAATGTGCCCATGAAGGAGATGTAGAGTCATGACTCCTTGCTCTCTCCCCGATGCCTTGCCTCTCATATATGGCTTCTTTACAAAAGGTGGTGTTATGTTTTGCTTTCATGCCCTTCATGATGCTTTGCCTGACTATATATGCAAATACAATTGAACCAGCTCCTCATGAAGCAAAGCCTCTAAAACCAGGATACAAAATAAAATTATTTCCTCTTTTTTAGTTTTATTATGTTCTTATACACAGTGGAAGAAACTTATTTAATAGATCATTCATTCTTTTGTAATTTTCTTAATTTTAATGGCTTCTATATCAGTTTGGATTATTCAGATAAGACCACTTTGACATTCATTCATTTACTCAGTTTTTGTAGAAATTTTCTACAAATATTTGAAAATATTCTAATAAGTAGTTCAGATGAGAAGCTGTTACTGAATAGAAGGAACACTGAGCACAGTCAAAATGTAAATTTTAGTCTTAGCATTTCGTGAAATATACTATGTGGCCAGGATCTTTCCTTCCCAAAAATTCACATTAATCATATGTACAATGACTACTTATATCTAGAACAGTAATAAATGTTAGAAATATATGTGGTTATTCATGAAAAGAGTCAATTTTAGAATTGGTACTATATTCATATAAAATTTAAATGGATTTATGAAAGATAGTTGCATATGTTATATTATGTGATAATAGATTAGGCAGTTCTGAAGATAAAAGTGTACTATCATATGATGCAGTATGTTTTCAGGAGGCATGATGTTTGCTCCCAACTGTCAGATTGATAGGATTGAGAATCAGACTTCTAGGAGTATCTTATCTGTGACATCATTTCTAGAAAGGTTGAACTGAAGAAGGAAGACTTTTTTCTGAATGTGAGGCAGTATCCTGTGGCTGTATTAGTAGATAGATTAGAAAACAAGCTGAGTACATTCTTTCTCTCTCTACATCCTGTCTCTAGACACAATATCACCATCATGTCCATCCCTTTCTTGATGAAATAAGGCCTCTCTTAAGTTGTAAGTTTTCCAGATGTCAGTAGGTCTCCAATGAAAGAATGATCCCGTGAACCAAGGTCAGTTGTGGGATTTCAGTAGATCTTGACTCTAAGGAGATTATTATAAAATATATGTATGTTTCCCTAAATACAATAGTGTTTTTTAATGAATAATTTACGGGAGAGATGATTACAAAGTTTAATACAGTAGTCACTTGCCTGTAGAAATTACTATGTTTAACCTAGACATGATGCTTAAAGAGAAAATGAATGTGGTCCACTGTTAAACCTTAAGAAGAATTGAGTGTATTCCATAAACATTTTCCCAACACTCAAGTTGGTTTTTGGTGGGGTGGAAGGAAGGGGATCTCCAGGGCATCATTAGAAGATCTTGTCCTCAAAATGATGTAGTTTTTGATATGATGAGTGTATTGCAAACTTCACACACCAGGCATTAGCTATGCTTTCTTTGTGTTTCAATTTAATATTTCAAAAACAAAAAATAAAACTATCTAATATTTCACCAGAATGTTTTGTCCAAGGGCTTTACACACCTAATACTAACATCTTCTTAAGAAACTATTCTTAAAAAAAGTATCCAGAGTGGGAAAGAATTTCTACAGATAAAAACCCCATAGTTTTGTTTGCACTGCTCAGATATCACTAAAAATACAATTATAATTACACAAGCAATAGAGAGGGTATTGTGTTGTATAACAAGATCTGTTTTCAGTATTTACGAAAAAAGTGGGTTTTTTGTGTGTATATACCATTGAGCCTCAAAACCATTTACACAATAGTTCTATTTAACAACTCTGACTTCTCTTACTGAGCAGTATTACATCTAAATCACAATAACATTAACAGTCTTTAAGCATGCTTCTGTGTTGAGCATTAAAGACTGGGAGATTTCAGTAGATCTTGACTCTAAGGAGATTATTGGAAAATATATCAGTTTGTTTCCCTAAATACAATAGTGTTTCTTAATAAATAATTTATGGGAGAGATGATTACAAAGTTTAATATAGTAATCACTTGCCTGTAGAAATTACTAAGTGTAATCCAGGCATGATGCTTAAAGAGAAAAGAAATGTAACCAGATTTTACTTATCCCACAGGGCAGAGCACAGAACATTGTGGTATTTCAGCTACAAGTTTGGATGCTATAAATGTACAGGAAAATAACATTCTGCATTTACTTGGGAGAGGTCCTGCTGAAATAATGCATTTCAAAGACAGAATGCCTTTCACTTTCAAATTTGAATGTAAATTGTAAGCATGTATATATTTTATACTACTGTCAGAGAACCACAATTGTCCCTGTTGCGATTTTCTAAGGAAATCTGATCTCTGCCCCTGAAGACAGAAGCATTGTAAATCTGTCAGACAGGAAGCCTTCCCCTGAGAACTAGACGTTTACAGTATGGCCCAGCAGCTGTTGTGGGAATCTCTCAGCTGTAATGTTTACAGTGCCCCCATTTCAGGTATTGTGAGTGACAGGTTGCCTGTGGATTTAGTGCCATCATCCTTTTGAAGATAACGCTTAATCGAATTGATTAAATTGCTGTTTTGTAGTAAGCAGATCAAGTTGTAAAATGTTCTCATCTCCAGGGTAGTCTCCTCTAAGCCACACTGAAGAATGCATTTTACCCTGTAGGTGCATGTGTGCCTCTGAAGATGAGAGGCACACTCACAGTATCACTTTCCTGGGAAAGCTGAGGCTGGATCTAGACCCTGGAAAATGAAGCACTCTACTTCATAAGGGAAGAGCAAAGACCACAGCTACTCTACCTCTCACACTCAAGCACATGTTGGCTTGTGTTGAGAAGAAAGAATGTGCATGTGTTTGCTAAACTTATTCATATTAACATGAATGAACTTTGTTTTTCTTTTTGAAAAAACGTTTTTGGCCATTTGAGAGAGAGATAGAGAGACAGAGATATAGAGAGACAGAGATAAATAGAGACAGGAACAGAGAGAGAGAACCCTGGCACTGGAAACCTCAAAGACCAACATTATTCTAATGTAGACAGGATGCATTTATATCAAGATTAATTTTTTTTAAAAAAATGAAATTCAATACACATTGCACCATTTTACCATCTCAGAGATCATTCCTAAAGATTTAGATAAAATTCATGAAAGTGATGTGTCAGAGTTTAGATGTTTAAATCTTCATATGCATGCTCGCTATTTATTTTAATAGTTCTTTTAACATTGTGTGTGTGTGTGTGTGTGTGTGTGTATTCCTCTCTCCCTCCCTCCTCTCTTTAGCAGTCTTTCTCTTTTCTTCTTGATAGCTTTCTTCCATTGATCATTATTTAACAAAACTACAACTACAAAGAATAAGAAAATTTAGAACACATGCTCAGTTTATCATTTTGCTCCCCTCAAAGCTCATAGATCTATGTGCAAGAGGAGGCATAAAGATTGTCAAAACCAGAGGGGGTAAATATATAAAGGAAAACAAATTTTAGTGACCAGTTAAGGGGGGGCGATATATATGAGAATGACCTCCACAAGTTCATATATGTGCATACTAGGGCCCTAGTTGGCAGAACTGCTAGGTCATGGATTGGGAGTGGTTCACAATTAGGGGTGGTTGGACTTTGAGATATCTTGTGCCAGGGTTCGTTTCTCTCTCTCTCTCTCTCTCTCTCTCTCTCTCTCTCTCTCTCTATCTCTCAGTCTCTCTCTTTCTCCTCTCATTTGTGGATCAGATGTAAGTTCTCAGCTACCACTATAGGTCCATGCCTGCTGCTTTGCTTCCTGCCAAGATAGTCATGGATTCATCCTATGAAACTGTAAGAAAGCTCCTAATTGATACTCTGCTTTCTAAGCTGCCTTGGTAATGATGTTTTTTCACAGCAATTGAAAAGTAACTATGGCAGAATTTGACACTGGGAGTGGGGTCTTACCCTGAGGGCAGTGCTCCTTTTATTCCATTCCTCCATTTTTCTTGCTCAAACTGAAGCTCCAATATTAAATTTCCTGGTGTTCTTTTTTTACCTACATTTTACATTTTGTAATTCTTTCCCCAAACTTGCTCCTTTTTGGTTTCCACTTGGGTGAAGAGTGGTCACAAAATAAACACATACCACATGGCAGAGTCAATATTTCACTGTCTTGAAATCCTCCCCAGTGATATTAGTCCAAATCTCATTAATTTAGCTTCAGGCAAATATTTTCAGGAAGGGCAAAAGGTAGCCACATTCCTTACCAAAACATTACAAAAAGGTTCTTTAGCCCGGCCACTAATGGTGATCCTCCTTTGGAACTCTTTGAGCTAGGCCTCCATGATCGTCTTTGCTCTCAGAACTATTGTCTTCCAAGCTCCTACTAGGATGGCCTCTTTATCAATGCTTACAGTAGTCAGCCATTTTCCTAGCACAAAGACTCAAAGTTGCCCACTGTCCTCCCAAAAAGCATGGTCAGGTGTCTCACATCACTACTCAGTTCTTGGTATTAACTTCAGTCTCAGTTAGGGTGACTATTGCTGGGATGAAAGACCATGACCAATAGCAACTAAGGGAGGAAAGGGTGTGGTTTGGATATCCTGAAACAATCAACTGAAAAGAGCCAAGGCAAAAAGTCAACCCGGGAAGAAACCTGGGGATAGGAGCTGATACAGAGGCTATGGAGCAATATATTTTGGTTTTATTTTGGCTTCTTGTTGTTATTGTTGTTTGGTTGGTTGGTTTTTGCTTTATATTGTGTTTTGGTTTTGTTGTTGATGTTTTGTTTTATTGGATTGCTCCTTATGACTTGGTCAGCCTGCTTTCTCATCCCACCCCTGGATGGCACCACCCAAAATTGCCTGACCCCTCCACTATGAATCACTCATTAAAACCCTGTACCCCCTGGGAGATCCCAGAGATGGGAAAATCAACCAGGCAGCATACACAGGCTGGTCCAAGGCCCCCAGGCACATATGTAGCAAAGGACTGCCTGGTCTGGCCTCAGTAGAGAAGATATGCTTAATCATTGAGAGACTTGAGGCTTCAGGCAAAAGAGATACCTGGTGGCCGGATGAGTACCGTCAAAGGGCAAAAGGAGGCAAAGGAGGCAAAGGGCAGGGGGAATGGGGTGAGGAACTGTGGGGGTGACTGGGAAGGGAGCCAATAGCTGGATTGTAAATAAATAAAATTAATTAAAAATTTAAAAAAAGAAAGGAATTTCCCTAGAACCTTGCTTACAGCTGCATTTTAGAGAAACATCTCATTTGAGGTTTCTTCTCCTCAGTTTACAGCTCTGTCAAAATGACAAAAACTAGCCAGTACAACTGATCCATTGTTAACTTAACACACATATATCACAATTAAACAATAGCCTCTCCTTTCTATTTTGTTTCCAAGATCACATATTAATATTAACATTACAATATAAAACATTTTTCAAATGTAAAGAAATCCCAGTCTTAAATATTCAAGAACTTTAAGACTTGAGTCTTTTTAAGAAAATCCAAGTCTCTTTTAAAATCCAAAGTAAGTCTACATAACAGCACCAGAATCTCATCAAATGTTCAAAGTCTCTTAACAGTGGACTCTTATAAAATAGAAAAAAAAAAAGTTAAATTACTTTCATATTCTTAGAAAAAGAATCAGAGCACAGTCACCACCAGACCAAAAGAAAACCAAACTGTAACAGAGTACATGACCCAGGGACCAGTGTCTAGGGTTTACTCAGAATCTTCTGTGTTTTTCCAAATGGCCAGAGTTGTTTCTCAGACTCTGGCCTCTGTAGGGCACTCAGCTTTTCTACTAGGTTCAATCTGGTTTCACTCCACCACTGCTGATACTGTTGATAGTCATCTCCTGGTATTGACATCTCCAAAATGCTGGGGTCATTTGCTGCAACTCTACTATTGATAGAAGAAAACAAAAACAAAAACAAAACAAAACAAAAAAAACCCAAAATTTTAAAAAATGAAAGGGAAAACCAAAACAAACAAACAAACAAAAACATAGGTTGGACAAAAACTCATAAGTGACAAGATAAGTCTTTCATGTACTATTTTCTTCCAAAGTCTTCAAAGAAAGAAAATATTTACATAGCAAATATAAAATCATAGCAGTGTAGATTAAAATATGGGATATCTCCCATAATACTTATAAAAAATTTAGTCACTTTTCTTTCTCTTCAACAATGTAATGAGTGCCTAAGATTTGCCCAAATGTCATTAAATATAAGGAAGTGAGAATTTATCTAAACCCATGCAAGAAAAGTAATCCCCAAAGCTATGGTGGAATATTGAGAACACAGGTTCTCTTGCTAAGAAAAATTGGGCTTGGATCTGACAATGCAACATCACTTTCTTAAAGCTTCAGTGCTTACCTCCACAGTAGCCACCAGAATACCAGCATTTCAAACCTTGAGACACATGGGATGAGCAGCTGTGAAGTACAAAAATCGCATGTACAGGACAGTGGCAATGTGTGTTCTTTGATTGGTCATCTATTCTGTATTTAGCATGCCTACATGGCTTTCCTGCCATGTGCTTCAGCATGGTTTTTAAAGACCTGCCCTGTAATACAAGTTTCTTGCCCTGCTTTATAATAAGTAGAACTTGACTTTCATGATGACCACAACAGCTAACACTTTATGAACAAGTTGTATATATGCATGAATGTGTGCATATGTATATCAGATATGACATGAGCTATTTTATTTAATCTTTTCAACATACCTTAAATTTGCTATACTATTGAACTTCTCAGATCCAAAAACTGCTCATCTCTAACGTGCTACACAATACATATCAGAGAGAGTAAGTGCCAAATACACACTTTGCAGAAGAACTCCAATGTTACAGTAATATCTCATCTCTTATTCACATTGCTGTATTGTATTTTACTTTATATGGGAATGATACATCTGTGAAAATGGATTGTAGTTGCAACCCTAGGACAGTCCTAGAGCATATGTAATGCAGAATGAGTATTTGCACTACCTTCCTTCCAAAGCAACTGCAGAAGTGAAGGCACACATAGAGTTAAGTTGTGCCCCTTGCTGAATTCTGAATGCCAGCAATAGAAGATTACCTAATTAATAGTGGAGACACAGCTTTCTGTGCAGGGGGAGAGAATGGAGAGTCTTGTGGCATCTCATCAACTCTCTAATTTCCTACACTGAGCAGCACGAAGTGATTAGACAAAGACTCTTCACCCTCCGGTGCAAGGAAAGCCGCTTGATTTTATTTCCTGAGACATTAACCCTGCTCTCCCCCCCTTTTGTCTTTAGAAAGTAAAAGGAAATAGGAAACTCTGGGATGATGAGCAGTGTAGCAAAAAATTAAATACTACTAGATGCCACAGTTGAGGGTCCAATTTTAAAGAAGCATGGTGTGCTTGCAGACAGCCTAGCATAGCTGCCCTCCTAGAGGCCCAACAAGCAGCTGAAAGAGTCAGATGCAGATTCTAGCACCCAACCAATGGGCAGAAGCTGGGGACCCCTGTCATTGAATTGGGGAAAAGCTAGAAGAAGATGAGAGGAGGGTGGCCTTATGGGAAGACCAACAGTCTCAACTGATCTGGAGATTCAAGATCTCTCAGACACTTAGCCACCAACTAGGCAGCATACACTAGGTGATATGAGATCCCCAACAAATATACAGCAGAGGACTGCCTGGTCTGGCCTCAGTGAGAGAAAATGCACCTAACCCTCGAGAGACTTGAGGTCTAGTGGGGTTGGGATGGAGGGTAGGGGTGGGGACATTATCTTGGAGACAGAGGCAGGGGTTAGGGGAGAGAAGGTATAGGATGTGGAGCTGTCCCCCAGGCAGATTGGGAGGGTGATGAAGTCTCTACTATAAAAAAGGATTAAAGAATAAAAATAAATAATTTCTTTTTAAAAAAAGAAACATACAGGTAACATGCAAATAAACCTTTTTCTTCCTTGAGTTGGTTATGGTCAGTGGCTATCATGTCAGCAGAAAAGCAAAGCAGGACACTATGAGACCAAAGAGACTTCTCCCATATTTGTGTTGCTTACCTGTGTTTTCAGTGCCCACTTAATGGAGGCCATTTGTCAAATGAATAAATTGCATGATGTTTTAAAGTTTATAGACAGCTGTGGATCTAATACTTTTCTCTCTGTGCTCTCGGTTTTCTCAGTGCCTCTTCTTTCCTTTCTCCTATTCTCTCTAAACCCCTCTTTCTTTGACAGTTTTCATATTACTGTGCCTGTAAAGGTCTCTAAGTATATAACTTTTCATTTTTTATTTCATTTCTTGAGAAACAAAAGTGGAGTTTAAATATTTTGGATAATTACAGGTATATGTTGCATAAACTTCTAAGAAAATATAATGCAGCTACCATGTTGGTACTACTGGACTTGTATTTATGGAGCTATGTTTCCTATATGGAAATTGAGTTTGCATATTCATTGAGTATGTTTTCCATTCTACAATACCACATTAAGTAATATATTACATCTTTTGGCCTGCTTGATATTCATCGCTAATAAAGTTTCATAGAAATAAAGCCATGTAGCAATAGAATTGAAGCTCTTTATTGCAGGGAAGCTTCTATCATGCTAATTTAGATTTGATATGATTTATACTAATAAGTGTAATTTCTTAATGCAAACAAAACTATAGCAAAATTTCAAATGACTCTACCTTTGCCTAGAAAATTTATATACCACAAGTTTTCATTAAATGTATTCTGTGGAGATAAAAAATAAAACTATATATATATAACAATCATCTCAGGCTTCTCCACAGAGAATTTGATGGCATAAAACAGCTGCACATCTGTAATTGTTCAGCCATCTGGTCTTTGGAACTAAGCTTCTATACCTTATGTAGGAACTGAAGACAACCCTCTCACATCTCAAGGTCATAAGTTCTGCTATTTTCATCTTTGCATACGCTGGGCATGGAAAGAGGACAGTGTTTGATGGAGTCAATTTTCCAATATTTGATTAGAAATTTTCCAGAAGAAAAGAACTAAATAGGAATGTGTCTGAAAGGAGCCAGGTGACTGGGAGAGCGGAGACAGCCACCATCTGTGATGGGCTTTTACTTCTAATTGCCAAAGCGCATCTATCTTAGCTTGTTTGTTGCAGATAAAAATTGTTTTTAAAAAGAATAAAGTTTAAAAGAAACAAAGGTAAGTTAAGCAAGGTAATCTTAGCTCTTATGAAGCTGAAGCAGCATTATTGTTTTAAGTTCAAGGACAGCCAGGAATAGATAGCTAAGTACTGTATCAAAGAAACAAACAAACAAACAAAAGATTAAAAATAAAACCCTGAATGCACCACACACAGGTGCTAAGTACTTTTTTGAGAAAAACTGTGAATATATGACTATTTTCTCTATATGATGACCTACCAGTACCTTCATTCTCTCTTTTTCTCTCCATGGATATCACACATATTTATTCATAAATTTTAATCACATGGTACTAAAGCACTCCTTTAGCCTCTTTTCTGTTTTGATGACAAAATAACACAGACTAATTTTCTACAAATGCCTGATAATAGAGACAAGAAAAGCATCTGTCGTGGAATTCCTTATCAAGGAAAGGTTGAGTGCTTTCTATGAGGAAGGGAATGTGGAAAAGATGTGCTGTCACCCATTCTCATGGCAATGACATGATCTGCCCACTATGGTGGAGTTCATATGTGTTGGTAATCTGTCCTTCAAAACACCTCCCTTAACTTTACATAGTCACAATACCAATTAGATTTCAATGTGTTTTAGAGAGCACTTCAGTCTAAAGTAGCACAATAGCAATCAATCTGGATTTTCAAAAAATAAATCAATGAAGAAACTAAAGGTAATTCCTCTTTACAGGACTAAGAACTATCACTGTGTCAAATCAGCAAAGTACCTCAAATGCTGCTGTCATAAGATTAATGGAGCTGATCTCAATGTTTCTAGCAAAACCATGACTGCTGGGTGTTTGGAATTGTTTTTGTTCAGTCCCTCACTGGAGTGGGATGTGACATTCGATTCATGTAACAAAAAGATGACAGATGTAGCCAAGAGAAAAATGAATAACTTTTTATTCCCATTAGTTACCTAATTGTTTTGCTTATTTAAAGTCAAAAGTACAAAAATTTCATCTTTAGATCTTAGTACTTTTTCTTTCCCTTCAGCAATTATTATACATATACATACATATATATGTATATATATATATATATATATATATATATATATATATATATATATATATTTGCTTTTATACAAATATTTGTTGAATTGATTAAAGGTTAGGGTCAAGAAGCAGGGAGAATTTGAATTCTGTTTTTGTGTGTGTGTCTGTGTGTCTGTGTGTGTATGGTGTTGCATACATAAGCAGTAAGAAATTATTGAAAATATAATTTTGAATGCCTCTCAAAGTCCTATCTAGATGGAAGGGTGAGGAGCTGTGTCACTAGTAGAAATATTAAGTGCACAGATTTGAGAGGTAAGAGAGAGTGAATCCAGATAGGTCTGCACACAGTTTCAGGTGCTTCAGCACACCTATGAGAAGACTGTGACAGTGCCAGTATACTTCCACTATGAACAATACTTCTTGCTACTTGACTGGGAGCAATTTTCATTTCAGGTGCCACTCCACAATAGGTATTCTCCATCATTAAACTGGCATATTGAAGGTTCATCTGGCAGCCTCTCTCATCTACTAAAGCATTCTGCAGTGAACACAGCAGACTAGCATGTGACAAAGAATTATCTTGGCTAAAGACTGGGTAGTGTTCAGACGAGGAAGTGTATAACAAACATTTCTTCTCTGACTCAGCTCTTCCAGTGTACCACGGAGCACTTTCAACAAGCTTCATATATTGCCTGTAAATCACAAACTCAATCTCTAAATGCTCAAGGAGACCACATCCCTGGGATGATCCTAGGCCTCCTCAAAGTGATTGCATGAGAAAACTCACAGCTACTAACATAATCCACTGATTACTTTTCGCAAAACCGCAGATCAATTCCCTGTCCTAGGATATTAGGTCTACTTTTTAAAGTGCCAGCTATAACCTAGTTGAGATTCAAATGGACCTATTCTTCCTGCTTATGGATTTAGTTACTTCCTGATTCTTCTAAGCTGCTGATCTCTCCTCTCTATTTCCTTAAAATATGCAGTCAGCTATGTACCCACTGAAAGTGAGTTCATTTCAACCTACACTTTTCTCTTCTATGATAATGTGTTACTGAGTAAAATATTTGCCTCATATCTGTATCAGGCTTTGTTTATATTTGCCGAGTGTACTACATAGGGAAGATTATATAAATGTGATTGTCTACACATACACATAAGGCCTATAGCAAGAGAACAAGAAAGCACATTATCTTTGCTAAGGATTTTATTACTATTCTTTTATTACTATTCAAGAATGAAAACATCTTGGGAGGAATGGGCTTATTTCATTTCACTGCTTGTAATTTATCAACCAGGGAAGACATGCAAGAACTTGGGGCAGGAATCTGGAGTTAAGAACTGATGCAGTACACATGAAGGAATGCTCCTTAATGGCTTGGTCATCATCACTTGCTCAGTCTACTTTCTTTTAGTATTCAAGAGCTCCTCCCCAGGGCTGGAACCACTGACTTGGGATGGGTCTTGCCTATCAATCAGTAATTAAGAATACACACTATGGATTTGCCAACGGGCCAATCTTCGGGAATCATTTGAGATTCCCTCTTACCAAATGACTCTAGCTTGGGTCAAATTGACACAAAATTAACGAAAACATACATTATGAGAAACTTGCATGAAAAAAAATCACAGAAATTCAGGATGATTAGAGATTATAAAAGGATAGAGATTTTGCAGGAAACTAGTGATGTATGGCTCTTCCATCTTTTACATATAAAATAACAAAAACTTAAGTAGTAATTTTCAACATTATATCAGTAGTTAGTCAGCAACTGAGAAGAATTTCAGGTTTAGTTATTTTCAGTCTTAACTCCAGTTCATGGTCCTGCCTACCACATAAAACACTAACAGATATTATAGCTAAGGGATAAATGACATTCCCAACATTGATTGAATAATCCATGCTGTCCTTGAATATTTAATGTTAAAATTATTTCCTAGGCTGTTTGGCATCCCATATTTAGGGACTCAGCAGAAGGCTACTGTAAATATTGTAATGTAAGAATGCTTCCAGGCTCCCACATGTTTCTACTTAACACTGTGTGCAGCCTCCTAAAATGGCTAATAAATGATCATACAGCCAACACTAATGTATATTCTGTCCCTAAAAGGGAAAAAAAGAGAGAGTGGGAGATGTCTTTAAGAAACATAAGTGAGTATTTGCATCTTGCCTTGATTTTGCATTGTAAAGTTTGTATAAAATCATGAAAAAAGATTTTGAACATTCATCTTCATTATGCTACAGGAAGAGTATTTTTTGGGTCAGAGAAAGGACACAAAGCTTCTGTGGTCTGAATACGGTCTTCATCAACATATACATTGAACATTTTAGTTGCTCCTGTAATGGGAGAAGAGGGGGAGCAATTAAGACCTCCTTAGACCATGAGAACTCTAGCTTTGTGAGTACGACAGTTACTGAAAACCTAACTCTTGCCTCTCTACTTTCACTGATGGAGTGATGCAACAGAGAGGCCCTCAGAGTGTGCCACTCTCATAGTTCTGGATTCCTGGCCATTAAAATCATAAATCAATAAATTTCTGTTCATTAGAAATCATACAACCCTTGGTTATCTCTCAAAGGAGCACAAAAACAAATAAACAAATGGATGAATAAAAAAATACCCTAAGATTGTGACAGCATCTTTTGGCAAAATATGTGACAATATAATACCAACCAGTATTATTGCCAATGAGTCCTACAAACCAGTAAGGAGGGTTGAGATGAGCATTATGGGAATTCTGCCTGATATTCCTTCTGAAATGAAACTCAAGACTTATATTGGGAGATTCACTCTTTGTCCATACAAAGCAGGTAAGGTCCTTGCTTTAACAATGGAGTAACTGTAGGCAGGCATAGAACTCAGCATACATGCTAACCCCTGCATGTGCATTGGAGGGTGATAGATAATAATTTCATTACCCAATTGATATCAGAAAGAAAACTGGTTCTGTTTTTTTCTTATCCCTAAGCTCTCCACTCCATCAAAGAAATGGAGAACCTCTGAGGGCTTCCCTAGGAGAGGTAAACGACTTCGGGCATAGCCACACCACTGATTTTATTAACCATGTTGTAACATAAAACAAGTTCATACTCAATTTCAAAGTAAATATGAAAATCCTTTATATACAGCACAGAAAGCAAGATGAGGCACTGGTTCTGCTAGGCAATCAACATCCCAACATGCCAAGCAGAGCTTGCCAGCATTGTGGGCTGACTGAGAAGAGCTGACAATATTGCGTCCATTTAATAATGGACTTGACCCCCTGCCTTGACACTGATTAAAGGTTTGTAAGCATGAGTCAACTGGCTCAGATCCTTGTATCCAAAAGCAGGAAGGAAGGAAGGAAGGAAGGAAGGAAGGAAGGAAGGAAGGAAGAGGGAGGGAAAAGAACGGAGGGAGGAAGGGGAAGGGAAGGGGAAAAAAGGAAAGGAAACAAACAACAACAACAAAAAGAAAAAACAAGCAAAAAGAAATGAATGTAGTCTCAGAGAGACCCACCGAGTTAGAAGGGCCCATTTCACAGGCTAGTAGGTCTCTAATTTTCTACCCCTGCTAATCATTGTATGTGACTCAAAAGGTCCTTTCCAATGCAAGCTGCCTTCAAAGTGAGATGTGTAGGTTTGGCACGGGATCCAAACACCAGCAGACAAGAAGTGGTTTGTTGAACAAGAGAATCAGTTGGTTCACTTTGCTGGGTACTCTTTTCTAGATTTTGTTATCAGCTCCAAGTGATCTCAGGTAGCCCTTATAAAATCATGTATATGTGTAATGGTAGCTGATAAAATGATCCTTGTAAGTTTAAAGTCACTTGTCTGTCCAGACATGATATTGTAGCCATGGCTAATATTGTCCGTCACCTATTTAGCAACTAGCTATTGAAAACCATGATATTTTTTTAATGGGCTTTTGTTATGCCTTTTTTTTTTCTGGAAAGCATATTAAATACAAAGTGTAAAGCCTTCTCAGGAGAGAAAAAAGTACTTCAAAATTTACAGAAGAAAAACAAATGTATTGCAGAAAGATATAAATAAGTACAAAAGTGTGGGATTAGGGAGGTGAAATTACTCTCAAGGATAATGCAGCAGTGAAGGATTAATGCACTAGCATCTGAGTGATGAGCTTGAAACCTGGTTACCACCCTCAATGTCATAAAACTGTTCTCCATAGACAAGTACTTTCCACATTAGAGATCTGGAAAGGGGTAAACATTTGAAATGTAAATAAAGTATGAAAATTTTTGAAATAAAAAAAAAGAACGGAAGGAAGAAAGAAAGAAACAACTGAAGCCAAATCCCCTAAAATGGGTGGGGCATATGTTAATTCCTTCCTGAAGAATTGTGCCATGCTGTCTTCAAAATAAAGTTGAAACAAGGGCTTACTTATCATTCAGTATTGGTAGACATTCAGATTCAACTGAATGCTTGCCTCTTATTTGGGCTTCAGGTACCACATCAAAATAAAGCACTTCAATAAGACTAGGCTGTGGATCTATATCAAGTACATAAAATGAAATAAGCCTTGATTAATAGGTAGTCCTGGATAACAAAGTGAAATGATTAAAGAGGAATTGGGTAAATTAGAAGACAATCCTCATTCTCATATACTTGAATGTTAAAAGTTAAGAAAAGGGATAGACAGATGATTCTGTAGGTAAAAGCTCTTGCAGCTAAATCTGGCTGTCTGAATGCTCAGAACCAACTTGATAGAAGAAGAAAAAAATAACCAACATTGTAAGTTTTTCTCTGGCATGCAAATATGCACTAATGGGAATTTATGACTGCACACATGTGCACATGCATATACATGCACAAATAAATAAATTAATAAATAAACAAGTGAAAGAAAACATCAGGAGAGGAAAACAGCATGACTTGGGGGGTCTATCTATGATCAGTCATTCTGAGCCCTTCTCAACATTAAATGATTTATTGTTCAATACAGCATAAAATATTTATGCTTCATATTGATAGATTGTAAGTTGAATAAGTAAACATTGTTACTAAAGTCGGATAAATTTCCCATGAAGAAAGTTTCAAAGAACGTACAAAGTTTCTCTGATATCACAAATGGAGTACAAGCCCTCAAGCTTGTACATATGGGCTATGCATACTAATGTCCTTCCAAATAGTATAAGAGAGAAATGGGAGATAACTTGGGGAAGTATAGTATAGGAGAGAAAATGGGAGAAAAAGGATAACTTGACATTGGTGAAATCTGGTAATTATCACCTCACTAAAGCGACAGAGGTTTGGATAAATAGTCACAACTCACATTGTTTTGTTTCTTTACATGACAGGATGAAAATGGTACTGTACTTTGAAAACCCAGATCCCCGGGCTAATCTTGAGACAAATATCAAACAAGTTCCATAAGGGGGAAGATACAAAGTGGGATTCAGCTCTACTCCATGCTTTCAAGGCCATAAAACCATAATACCTCCAAAAAACTGAAGAAAAGATAAGAACATGAGGACTATATGAAATGTGCCACCTGTGAAAGGATGGAAGAACAGAAATGAGACATTAGGACAAAAGGAGATAGAGCTAAATAAGGTAGAAAATTTAATTAATAATTGTGCATGCTGGAAATGTACCTCAGTAGTAAAGCACTTGTCAAGTATGGCACAAACACTGGCTTTAATTTCCAGCATATGTGAGTGTGCATTTATTATCATATATGTATACATGGGTAAAACATGTATTCATTAATTACAGAAATATAATGTGCTGTGATAAAATATTGATTAATAAGATGGGAAGGCAGAATTTGTGGAGTGTATCTCTGTGACCCTCTGCAAATATTATACTATTTTTGAATTTAAATTTTTTTTTCAAGAAAACCAAGGACTTCACAAAACTATTGTACCCTACCTTTGGACAGAAAACTCCATTTTTATTTATAGCAAATCTAATGGTTAGTAAGAAAACAGGACTTGGAATCAATCATTTACTTCCTACAATTTTCTTCCTTAACTTTGAATCACTAGACACTGAGCATGCTTTGGCCACTGTGATGGGTCAGATCCTTGATTGTGGACTGCTGGTCTTCTTTCTATTTTCTTAATGACTTTTGCACATACAGAATTCAGCTCTCTGTTAATACTAACAGGAACACATTATTGACCTATGTTCTACTTATTCTTTAAGCAATGTTTGATTCATATGCGAAGCTTTACTTACTTTTCCCCCTGAAGACACAGACAAAAATTTGTCCTGCCTCTTTCATAGCCTCCTTATCTTAAGAACTTAGCGAAAATGAAAGGATTCAAATGGCAGCAGCTGCAGGCAACTGAGGGGCCATTGAGCCTCTCCAAAGAGCTTGAGAGATGGACAGAGGCTTTAGGGAAAGATGAAGCAGTGTAGGAGTCTGTAGAACACTGAGTATCTCTGAAACAATAAAAAAGAACAAGCCTCACAAGAGGGAACCTTTTTTAAAAAAAGAAAAATGGTCTTGTGGAGGTCTTTGATCCACTTGGACTTGAGCTTTGTACAGGAAGATAGGAATGGATCAATTTACATTCTTCTACATGTTGACCACCAGTTGAACCAGCACCATTTGTTGAAAATGCTGTCTGTTTTCAATTGGATGGTTTTAGCTCCTTTGTCAAATATCAAGTGACCATAGGTGTGTGGTTTCATTTCTGGGTCTTCATTTCTATTCCATTGATCTACCTGCCTGTCACTGTACCAATACCATGCAGTTTTTATCACTATTGCTTGAGGTCAGGGATGATGATTCCCCAGAAGTTCTTTTATTGTTGAGAATATTTTTTGCTATCCTGGGTTTTTTCTTATTCCAAATGAATTTGAGAATTACTTTCTCTAAGTCTATGAAGAATTAAGTTAGAATTTTGATGGGGATTACATTGAATCTGTAGATTGCTTTCATGAAGCCATTGTTCTTAATAGTACCTGAGGACCCAGCTACACCACTCATGGGCATATACCCAGAAGATGCTCCAACATGTAATAAGGACACATGCTCCACTATGTTCATAGCAGCCATATTTATAATAGCCAGAAGCTGGAAACAACCCAAATGTCCCCCAACAGAGGAATGGATGCAGAAACATGGTACATTTACACAATGGAATACTACTCAGCTATTAAAAACAACGACTTCATGAAATTCGCAGACAAATAGAGGGAACTTGAAAATATCATCCTGAGTGAGGTAACTCAGTCACAAAAGAACAAAAACAGTGTGTACTCAATGATAAGTAGATATTAGCTCAAAAGTTCGGAATACCCAAGATTCAATTCACAGACCATATGCAACCTATGAAAAGGAATGCCAAAATGTGGATGCTTCAGTGCTTCTTAGAAGGGTGAATAAAATCCTCACTGAAGGAAATATGGAGACAAAAAGTGGAGCAGAGACTCAAGGAAAGGCCATCCAGAGACTTCCCCACCTGGAGATACATTCTATATACAGCCACCAAGTGTTTTGGGATTTCTAATCTCTGGTTCTTAAATTATTCTAGGGTTACCTCTTTAGGCAAGCAAAATGTTAGAGAATCAATGAGTATCTACATAGAGATAATGCTTCCTGATCAAGAGAGTAGGATTTCTTCCTGATCATGAGAGTAGACCTAACATTACACTGGGTCCAAGTCATTCTCCTAGCTAATGAAAGACCATTACGAAAGCAGGCTCACTTTACACATACTAATGAAATAACTGATTCCTTGTACCAAGGTGGAGTTCAGGCTTATTGAGTCAGTCATTACTAAGCAGATAATCCGCCCCCATCACTGTTTTGTATTCCAGGGTAGATGAAAGGGGGGCTTTACAATAGAGAGCCTGCATGAAGTTGGAATTTCTGGTTTCCTTGGAGACATATTTAAGTTACCTGATGCTTTCCTAAAAGCTGTTTTATGAGAGGATATTTTGCTGAAGCAGACATATGAGAGGATGTTTTGCTGAGAACAGACAATGTGGTGTTTTTCTCGAAGTTGCCTGTGATGCTTTGCTGGAGAAGACACTTGATAGGACACATGATGTTTGGGAAAAGTATAAGTATAACCCAACAGACAGTGGATAACACTCTTGCATTGGTTTGCCTTGCAACTCTTTGCTAGTCTTCCTTGGGCTATGTCAACACTGGTCTTGACTGATCACACTCTTGTATTGTTTGGCCTTGCTATCTTCATTGACTTCATAAAAAGACATGTACCAAAGAATTCTAGCGGTATTCCGGCTGCTTCTTGCCCCTTCCACAGACTCCTGCAGAATTGAAGAGCCTCCATGTTTCCTATGGGTAGTGTTGCTGTTACTGATGCATGTTTGTGTTTGCCAATTGGACTGGACTACCAGTGCTGATTTGTGTTTGGTGTTTTGCTAGTGGACTAGACTGCTGACAACAAAGATTGGAATAAAAAACTACTTCTAAACAGGTCTACAACCCCCATTTCCTATTATCCTTTCTTTTTTCCTACACTGGGCAGGGGGTAGGCTAGAAGGAAGGCTGAAGAATCCAAGAGCCACAATTAAACTAGGTTTTGAAAAGTCTATGCCTACTCCTGCATTGTAATGTGTTTGAAAGAAAATATTTTAAAAGTAAGATAAATTCATAATGTTAAAGATGGACATTTTCTGTCAAATACTACAAACAGAAAACAAATCCTTTTTTCTCCTTATCTTATATGACTATTATAAAAAATGTTTTAAGCCCCATGCACCAAGTAAAGCTTTTGTTTACACAAAGGACCCCTGTGACATTGTGAAAATTTATGTCAAGAGTAAATTTTGTCTCCTTCAGACATTAAAAAAAAAAAGTGTCTTTACATTTATTTTCATCGAAAACTAAAATTAGGTTTTCTGGACATTATTCTCTTGTTTTGGTATTAAAACTTTTTTGTCTGAATTGATTTATTCTTAATTCTATAAGAGTCTTATTTTGTATTGGTTATGATGGTAAGTTAATTACTGGAGACTAAAATGTGGGATGATCAGTCACTCTCTATCTGTTCAAAACCAAAACCAAGTGTATGCTGCTGAATGAATAGATGCAGATGAAATCTGATGCACCTACCTGAGTTCTGTTTTAGCCAAGTCTGAATTTGAGATCAACTGGGCTACAAAGTAAATCCATGGTCAGTCTAGCATATATGTCAAAACCCTCTCTAAACCCAATACCTACCCCCTCCCCCAAAAAAGAGCATTTAAAATTTGGTTAAATGATTTAAAATCAAAAATGATAATACCTCATATTATTCTTTCCAGAAGAATTTAGTGCTAAATTTAAAACCTGGGATAATGGCTGAGATGCCTATTTAACCTAAAGAGATGCCTAAAGTAGATGTGGACTCCAGATTCTCCCAGCATGCTTCAGTTCCTAACTGTTAAAAAGAATTAACATAACCAGTCCCCCTACCCTGAGCTCTCCAGCTCAGGGGTAGGTTTGCTTTTCCCTATATAAAACAGACTTTTTGTTTATCCATCCCTTTTATACCTTTGGCCTCCTGACTGCTGCTGTACCTGGTACCTAGCTCTCTCTTTTTCTGTTCCAACCTCCCTTCTCACCACATGGCCCAGCTCAGTCTGGTCATGTCCACACTAGACCTTCCCATATGCCCCTGCCTCTGGCTATGCTCTACCACATATCAACAATAAACATTTTTCTCTGCCATACCTAGGAGCTACTATGTCCCTTCATTTTTATTTCTTTGGATCATTCACTCTTTATACATATTTTCTCTATCTGTGATTCTATTGAGCAATGTCTGTCTTTATATTATTATTGATACATTTAAGAGACAGAGGCTCACTAAATATTTGGATTCAAATTTATAATCATTCTGCCTTAGCTTGCCATATGGTAATAGTCATTATTCTTTCTTTTCACTTAAAAAAAATAATCTTTTATTGAAGCTTTCATTTAGGTACAGAAATTCATTTTATTGATGTCTTACATATAAAAATGTTTTATAAACCACTGTTGGGTTAATGAATGACTCACTATCTGAATTCAATGATGGGCTACAGCATTGCATAGCTAGATGCACACACGGAATGAGAGGAGTACACAATATCCCATCTTTCTAGAAAGAAAAATATGTATCCTTATTTTTCCAAAAAGTTGTATGTTATACTCATGCCTACTTTGAGGTTGGAATAACAAAAACAAAAGAAAAGAAAAGAAAAAAATATGTGTTAGCAAGAATGAGATTTTGTAAAAAGGTTACATAGAAATGGAAAGAAATAATATTATTTCCAGTTTTCCCAGATGATGAAAGAAAGGGCCTGCAAGGTCTTTTCATGTTCTTTATTTGGTTTGTATTGTTTTGGTGTTGTATTTGCCCAGAGTGTTGAACATAAAATAGATAACAACACATATCACAAGTGTACTTGGCTGTGAGAATGTGATAAACTCACTTACATCTGGAAAGTTTATCTGACTTTCAAAAATCCCTAAACAAAATTTAGAAAGTGTTCCAAATTTGCAGCAAACATTTGGACATTCTCCTTTGGTATAAGCTTTTGGAAGAATTTCTATGAGAGTTTACAATTACATCTAAAGAATTTGTTTATCTACTTTTAGAGACTAGGACAAGGAAAGGAATATCAATTGAATTGACTATCAAAACCAGATACAGACAGGAGAGGAAATGACAATAGTTTCCATATAAGCAATAAATAAATAAAAAAAAGGTCAGGCTGATAAAGAGAATGGAAGTAAGGCATGTAGGAAAGGAGAAAAGAGAAAAGGAAGGAGAAAGAGAGAGGGGGAGGAAGAAATAAAGGACGAAAGAAAGAGAGAGAGAGAGAGAGAGAGAGAAAGGAAGAAATGAAAAATCTACCATAGCAAAAGTAGTAAAAGCATATGGGGCCCTCTTTCTGAGAGAATATGGGCAGCCATTTTCCCCTTCCAGAAGTGCAGTTATACTCAACTACTCTTCTGTTCACAAAGTTTGGGCTCTTTTACTCTGTAGCATATTCTCCCGTAAAACCTGTCATTCCTATCTTAGTTTCTTTTCTGAATCTGTCTTAAAATACCCTGGAAAGGGGGAGTTAAGAGGAAAATGCTGTATTTGACTCATATTTCCTGGTTACAGTCCATAATTGAGGGGCAGACCCTTAAGAGAACTACTCTTACTGCATCAGAAATCAAGAAGCAGATAGCCAGGCATACACTGACTAAAATCTCACTTTTGAGATTCCCACAAGTACACCAAGCTACATAACCATAACGTATGCAGAGAGCCTAGCTCAGACCTATACAACTTGTGTTTGTGACTTCAGTCTCTTTTAGACCCTATGAGCCCTGCTTGGTTGATTATGTTAGCTGTGTTCTCTTGGTGTCCTGGACCCCTCTAGTTCCTACAATTTTCCTCATCCTATTTATAGGGTTCCCCTGGGTCTGCCTAGACCTAATATTTGGCTATTGGACTGTACATCTGCTCCCATCAGTTGCTGGATTATGAGCCTCAGATAAAAATTGGGCTGGGCTTCTGACCTATGAGTATCTATTTGTTTTGGTGTTATGGGACTGTTTAGATGGATTAACTGACCCTGACTTAACTTCGGTATTTGGTATCTGTCTAGAAACTGTCCATTTCATCCAGATTTTCCAATTTTGTTGTGTATAGGCTTTTGTAGTAGAATCTGATGATTTTTTGAATTTCCTCAGAATCTGTTTTTATATCTCCCTTTTCATTTCTAATTTTGTTAATTTGGATATTGTCTCTGTGCCCTCTGCTTAGTCTGGCTAATGGTTTATCTATTTTGTTGATTTTCTCAAAGAACCAGCTCTTGGTTTTGTTGATTCTTTGTATAGTTCTTTTAGTTTATACTTGGTTAATTTCAGTCCTTAATTTGATTATTTCCTGCCTTCTACTCCTCTTCGGTGTATTAGCTTCTTTTTGTTCTAGAGCTTTCAGATGTGCTGTTAAGCTGCTAGTATGTGCTCTCTCCAGTTTCTTTTTGGAGGCATTCAGAGCTATGAGTTTTCCTTTAACACTGCTTTCATTGAGTCCTATAGGTTTGAGTATGCTGTAATTTCATTTTCATTAAGTCTTTAATTTCTTTCTTTATTTCTTCCTTGACCATGTTATCATTGATTAGAGCATTGTTTAGTTTCCATGGGTATGGGCTTTCTGTTGTTGTTGTTGCCATTGAAGTCCAGCCTTATTCTGTAGTGATCTGATAGGAGGCATGGGATTATTTCACTCTTCTTATATCTGTTGAGGTTTGTTTTATGACCAATTATATGATCAATTTTGGAGAAGGTACCATGAGGTGCTGAGAAGAAGGTATATATTCTTTTGATTTAGGATGAAATATTCTATAGATATCTGTTAAGTCCGTTTGGTTCATAACATCTGTTAGTTTCACTGTGTCTCTGTTCAGTTTGTGTTTCCAAGATCTGTCCATTGATGATAGTGAGGTGTTGAAGTTTCCCACTATTATTGTGTGAGATGCAATGTGTGCTTTGAGCTTTAGTAAAGTTTCTTTTATTTATGTGGGTGCCCTTGCATTTAGGGCATGGATGTTCAGAATTGAGAGTACTTCTTGGTAGGATTTTCATTTCATGAGTTTGAAGTGTCCTTCCTTATCTTTTTTGATGACTTTTGGTTGAAAGTCGATTTTATCCGATATTAGAATGGCTACTCCAGCCTGTTTCTTGGGGCCATTTGCCTGGCAAATTGTTTTCCAGCACTTTACTCTGAGGTAGTGTTTGTCTTTAACATGGAGGTGCATTTCCTGGATGCAGCAAAATGCTGGGTCCTGTTTATGGATTCAGTCTGTCAGTCTATGTCTTTTTATTGGGGAATTGAGTCTATTGATGTTAAAAGATATTAAGTAATAGTAATTGTTGCTTCATGTTATTTTCGATGTTATTTTTATGTTTGTGTGGCTATCTTCTTTTGAGTTTGTTGAAAGATTACTTTCTTGCTTTTTCTTGAGTGTAGTTTCCCTCCTTGTGTTGGCATTTTCCATCTATTATTCTTTGTAGGGCTGGGTTTCTGGAAACATACTGTGCAAATTTGGATTTGTCATAGAATATTTTGGTTTCACCATCTATGGTAATTGAGAGTTTTGTTGGGTATGGGCTGGCATTTGTGTTCTCTTAGAGTCTGTATGAGATCTGCCCAGAATCTTCTAGCTTTCATAGTCTCTGGTGAGAAGTCTGGTGTAATTCTGATAGGTCTGCCTTTATATATTACTTGCCCTTTTCCCCTTACTGCTTTTAATATTCTTTCCTTGTTTTGTGTATTTGGTGTTTTGACTATAATGTGATAAGAGGAATTTCTTTTCTGGTCCAGTCTATTTGGCGTTCTGTAGTCTTCTTGTATATTTATGTTCATCTCTTTCTTTGGGTTAGGGAAGTTTTCTTCTATAATTTTGTTAAAGATATTTTCTGGTCCTTTAAGTTGGGAATCTTCACTCTCTTCTATACCTATTATGTTTTGGGTTAGGAGCTTTTTGCATTTTGCATTTTCTTTGACTGTTATGTCTATGTTTTCTATGGTATCTTCCGCACCTGAGGTTCTCTCTTCTATCTCTTGTATTCTGTTGGTGATGCTTGCATCTATGACTCCTAATTTCTTTCCTAGGTTTTCTAACTCCAGGGTTGTCTCCCTTTGTGATTTCTTTTTTGTTTCTATTTCTATTTTTAGTTTTTGGATGGTTTTGTTCATTTCCTTTGTCTGTTTGATTGTGTTTTCCTGTAATTCTGCCCATTTGATTGTGTTTTCCTGTAATTCTTTAAGGGATTTTTGTGTTCCTCTTTAAGGGCTTCTAGTTGTTTACCTGTGTTCTCTTGTATTTCTTTAAGGTAGTCATTGAGTTCCTTCTTAAAATCTTCTATCATCATAATGAGATGAGATTTTACGTCTGAGTCTTGCTTTTCCTGTGTGTTGTGGTATCCAGGGCTTGCTGTTGTGGGAGAGCTGGGTTCTGATGATGCCAAGTAACCTTGATTTCTGTTCCTTATGTTCTTGCCCTTGTCTTTTGCTATCTGGTTATCTCTGGTGTTAGCTGGTCTTACTCTTTCTGACTGTGGCTTGTCTTTTTTGCAAGTCTAGGTGTCAATAGTCCTTGAAGACCAGTTCTTTGTGGGAGAAATTTGGGGTTGGAGAGCGGTGGTGCAAGATCAGCTCCGGGGTGCAGACAAAAAGCAGAAGGATCTAGTCCCCAGCTGTCCCTTGTTTCCTATGTCCTGATGGCTCTGCAAGGGTCCCTCTTGGTCCAATGAATTTGAAAAAAAGTAATGGTCTTGCTTGTGCTTGAAGGTGTGTCAGCACTCCTGGTATAGCAGCTCTCTCCTGGCACTATTTGAGTATGGAGCCCTGTGTCACAGGATCCACTCCCAGGCCACTGAAAGAAACCAGAAGCGCACTACTTTGCCCTGGGTATTCCAGGTGAGTCCCTCTGAACAGACAGGCTTGCCCACACTCCTGGGAAGTTATCTTTCTCCCAGGGCTATTTGGCTATGGAGCCCGGTGGCCCAGGCAGAGGTCTCCCACCACAGATGGAAAACGGAAGGCTCCTTCCTCCTACCTGTTCCTCAGTCCCTGTGTCCTAAGAATTCCGGATGAGTCCTGCTGAGCAGTGTTATTCCTATTACCTCCTCTCACAGGCTTTTCCACACTCCTGGGAGGCTAGCTTTCTCCCAGGGTTATTTGGCTATGGAACCCTGGTGGCCCAGGCAGAGGTCTCCTGCCACAGATGGAAAACAGAAGGCTCCTTCCTCCCGACTGTTCCTTAGTCTCTGTGTCCCAAGGATCCCAGGCGAGTCCCGCTGAACAGTGTTAGTCCTCTTACCCCCTCTCAAGGTCTATTCCACACTCCTCAAGTATCAAAGAATATCATTAGGAATCGTTTCATTGACTTCATTTTGTCTTATCATATTTAGTTCTTTCCTGGGTTTCTGGGATGTCTTATTTCTGGTTCTCAGCCATCCAAGGAATATCAAGCATGGACTCCCTCTTACTATATGGTTTCATTTGTGACCAGTCATTATCCATGTTCTGTCCAAGTTCTGTTCCGCATTACCTAGGACATTTGCAGGCAGGACAGTGTAAAGGTCAAAGGTTTTGTGGTGGTGTTGGTGTTCTAGTCCAACTACTACGATCCTTGCCTGGTTATAGAATATGGTCAGTTCAGGATCTGTATCCCCCATTGCTGTGAGGCTTCCACAGGATCGATCTCATAGATTCCAAGCATTTTCATTACACTAGGATTCTATACTGCTCCCACAAATGTCCCCAAATTTCAATTATTTTTCCCAATACACTCTCCCTCCTTCCCTCCCCTCTCCCATGTAGTTCCCCCTTTTCCCATCCCCACAAGCCATGTAAACACCCACTTCTGCTTCCTTTACCCACTGAGGTCCACTCTCATTCTTTGCTTGAGTCCTCCTTCTGACTTGGTTTCTCTGGACTTGTGGATTGCAGCATGGTTATCCTGTACTTAACAACTAATGTCAGTTAGATGAATATGAATACATACCATGTTTGTCTTTTTGGATCTGGGTTACCTAATTGAAGATGATTTTTTTTTTCCCTAGTCTATTTGCCCTGAAATTTTCATGATGACTTTGTTTTTAACAGCTGCTACCATTTTCTTCCTTTTGGGTTGCCTCATCCAACTTTCATTTAAGGATTTGTACATAGACTTGTTATAACTTGTTAGGCCATGTTTGATGAGTATTTGTTGTTGTTGTTGTTGTTATTTGTTTGTTTTATTGTTTTAGGGAAAGGTGGGAGGAGTGGATCTGGGAAAGAGGAAAAGTTAAGGGGAGATATTGAGAGGATTAAAGACAGCAGATACTTTGGGATGTAACACATGACTTAAAATGCAAAAATAATAATAATAATAATTTTGTAAGAGATATGGGGATAATCATTAAAGTACTTACCATAGTCCCATGAAACCCTGATCCCATGTAAAGGAGAAAAATTGGGATATTTTTGGGTGTAATTGTAACCCCAGTAACCCCAGTGTTGGGAGATGGAGATAGATGGATACCTGAGCTCATGGCCAGCTTCCCTAGCCTCATTAAGTTCTGAGCAAAGGTGGAAAGAATTCTGATGAATAAATCATACCTATGTTTGACCTCTGACATATACACACTTCCCAATATGTACAAACTATATGAGAGGAAAAGATTGAAAAAGAAAAACAAAGCAGAAGGAATGCATGATACATTGGTCTTGCTTTATTCATTTTATACAGTCTAGGATAGCATGCCCAAAGAAGAGTCCTTCCCAGACTTAAGATGGTTCCTCTTACATCAATTAAAACAATCAAGGAAACAACCCATGGTTCGACCTAGAGGCTTTTCCCTCAGATGACTCTGTTTCTGTCATGTTGACAAAAACAGGAATCCTCATACTTTCCTTGTAACTTTACCTGAAAAATATTCTAGTTAATGAGGTACAGAAAGCATGTTTTATGGTGAACACTTTAAAAACATATTCTCCATAACATTTTTGAATTATATACAAAATTGGGGTACACATGGAGTTAAAGGTCAAGCTTCATCATGTCCTTAGTATTTTATTTTGACATCATGGTCTTATCCTCTGCCTCGTTCTCGTTTCTGATTCTTGGCTCCAGCAGTGTCCTTGTTTCTCTCTTATTCTCTAGATTTGGGCAATCATATCCATTCTCAAAACTGCATCCTATTATCAAAATCATAGTCATTAAGCTTCCAGACCAATGCATTGGTTAATTTGTTATATAGGCATCTCAATATAATAATAATCAGGTCTTATTCTATTTTTGCATATAAGATGTATAGTTGATATTTAGTTCTTTGCACACAACTTGGTTCTTGTTTTTGTTTGTTTGTTTGTTTGTTTGGGTTTTTCTTTGTTTGTTTGTTTTTCCACAAATCCGTTCTTTCCCATCTATGGGACCTGGTTTTATTTCTAGAAAAGTAGGCTGGTAAAACTCAAGTTGTACCTAGATCAATTTGAGAAGTCATAAGTCTCATAAAATATTCCATGATTTTGAAAATAGCTGGAAGAAAGAAGGTAAACTTCTGGAATATTAGGCATATCATTAAAGTCTTCACAAGAACCCTGACCAATCATAGCACTGAAATATTCTACCATCAAAATATTTTATTTTGCTCAACAGTCCTCTTTATTTGCTAGCACATCATTTTGAATCAGTGCAATAACACTGGAAGGTAGCTTAAAAATACACATGAAACTAAAACCTGATATTACACCTGCCGAGTCATGTTTAATTAGCTCTGCAATGACTGACTGTGTCCTAGAGTTCTATCATTTCAAGCACTTGAGTTTGGTTGCAGAGTTCATCCATGTAACTTATCATGTATCAAGTGCTCCCATTAAAGACCAGATAAGATTTAGTTAATTAAAGTTTTACAGATGGGAGCAGTTCAGATAACAATGGAAAATTAAATCATTCCATGTCAGTAAAGGTGGATTCACTTAAATAAGCAACCAGCTACACATTTTTCAATAATTTACACATGACACATACAGAATGCCATCATCAGCACTAATTTCAATAATGCACACCATTCAGGGTTTTGTTTTGTTTTGTTTTGATTTTCATTTTTCTTCAATTAGCTGGTGTTAACTTGCCAGAAAAGACTGCTTACTTGAGCTAGTATTTCTATCACTTCAATTGCATCACACACTTCAGAGGACTCTCATGAAACTAACATGGTAGAATATTAAAGCCATGGCTTGATTTCAATATTTTTGTTTGACATGGAATTGAAATTAAATTAATAAAGCTGAACTTTGAGCAGTAAATAGAATATTATGCCAAATAGGGATTTTAATGTGATTCTGGCCATCCCATTGACAATGTACTAGTATTTCTTGGGGGAATGAATAATTTCCTGATGGAAGCAGCCAGCCTTTACATTCATGATCTTTTCCCTTATCATTTATATTCAAAACCTTTACTTCCAACATCATTCTTACTGATATAACAATATTCCTACATGCTATATTTATACCAATTACGTATGAAAATATCCTGCAAAACCATCACCCTAGTAAACAAATAAGCATATCTGTAACCTTCAAAGCTTCTCTGATGTTTAATATGTCTGTGCATAGTGTGTGTGTGTGTGTGTGTGTGTGTGTGTGTTAAGGTCACAAACACATCCACTCTTTTAACTTGTTAACTACAGGTACTATGGTACATTACAGATCTTTGAAATGTATTATCTGTATTGATCAAAATTTATTCTTCTTGATCAAAACTCTCTATTCTTTCTATTTCAGTTCCCTAAAATTAGTTCCCATTTTCTTGTATGATTTTGATTTATACAGCTTATTCATGTAAGTGCCATCATACAGAAACTTTCCTTTCGGTATTACTTTATTCATTCTTAACATAATGTCCTCCAGTTTCACCCATGTTTTCACAGACCAAAAATGTCCATTTCAACATCAAATCCTTCTTCTCATGGGAAAATCCAACAAGGGAAGAAGTAAAAATATTGAGATTCAAATAACACTAAAAACTTTTCTAATAGGAAAAAATTTCTAAAACTTACATTAAAACATTAATTTTATTTCTCAGTGAAGAAAAGGGAGGCAAACTAGGCAGAAAATATGTAATGGGTGACCCAGCTAGAAAGAATACAGAAGATAAAGAACTGTGTATGGTAAAGATGGATCTTTTAATTGGCTTCTGTTTAGTACCATAAATGATATCAGACCTGGAGTATAATTGGATTTAGTATTCAGCTTTCACTGATATAAAAAGTATAAATTTTGAATATGGTATTTATTCATTTTGAGTTATGTTTCAACTAGGTTGGAATAAGGCAGGTCACAGATTTTATAAAGATAAGGAGGATATGAATATTAGTTAACATATATTAAAATAGTGGTATGCCAAGTCACATCAAACTAATGACTTTAATGCTAGTGTAGTTTATACAGCAGCCTGTTGTAGTTGGGACCCATGTCAATATTTTGGCACTGTGATAAATGACTAAGACAAGTAACTTATAAGGCAGAAACAGTGTTTTAGTTCATGTTTTCAGAGTTAGATGATGGTGGGATGACTTCATTATTTTAGGACTGAAAGAAAATAAATTTCATGCTAATGAAAATATGACAGAAGCTGCTTACCTCATGAGAGCCAGGAAGCAGAAAAAAAGAAGAAAGGAACAAAGACAGACCATTTTGTCTTTCTTCAGCAAGCCAATCCCATAGAGATCTACTTCTTCCAACTAGTTTATACCTCAGAGTTAGCATTTATCACTTTCCAAAATATACCATCATATTATTATTTCAAGAAAGATAAGATCCATTAATTAGGTTAGATTCTTCATGACACATGAAGCTCTCCATAAATATATTCAGTAGTTCAGCATCAAGCTGTCAATCTATGTGTCTTCTTGGACAACCTCTATTATCATCAGTTTATAGATGAAAAGTCTGCCAAAGATGAGCCAGGATGTCACAAAGCAAGTTAATAAGAATAGGGCTTAGTACATCTTTTAACAGAGATGTTTAGTTATCCCCAAAATTAATTTTATCTTGGCTTCTAGGAATTTGTGAAATTAGCCTAATGGTCAAGCATAAATGACTTAGCATGGTATACTTGCTTATTTTATTATCATTTCTTTTCTATTTTAACTAAGGCAGTGTTATGTAATCCATGTTTTATTGTTAGCTACTTTTATTTCATTAAGTAGTACTAATAAAAAAATTATAACTGAAACAAATACTGAGCAAGGGAAGGTTACTTTAAGGAAGAAAAATGAATATTGCTAGTTCTATGAATATGCTAGAATTGAATTTCTGTTTTATGGAAGAAGTATGATAAGTGTACATGAAATATATATTTAGAGGGCATTAATACAGAAATATTTACAACTTTTATTTAGGGTATCAATTTTCCATGGAACAACTACGTTCTTCTACTGTGTTCTGAGTTATATCTCTAAGAGCTTATTTATAGTGTGGCCATTGTTATCACATTTGTAAAACTTTTATGAACATTGGAAAACTATTATCATGTGAGAATGGCTTTTATTTTTTTAAACAAAGTCATATCAGTCATTTAATTTCCTTTCTTTTCAAATAGCAGCCAAATGTAAAACTTATTATTTGATCTCATTTTTGATTATTAAAATATTTTAGTAGCCAATATCTTCAATTCTTACTACAAAAAAATGATGAATTGTTATGGATGGGTCATACCTCAGTTAACAAATTGCTTCCTGTCCAAGGTTGAGAATATGAATCTCTAGCACTCACATAAAAGCAGAATATAGTAGCATACACCCATAACTGCTGTAGTGGGACTATACTGAAAGGTAGAGCCGCATCCTTTACTGGCCTCAACTCTAGCCATATAAGTGATTAACTTTAGGTTCAATGAGAGAATAAATTTCAATGTAAGGTGAAGAATGACAAAGAAAGATATCAAATGTTGATTTCTTGACTCCATTTATATATTTACACACACACACGCACACACACACACACACACACACACACACACACACTCTCAACCAAATATACATACATAGCTACAAACTAATAGATAATGAACATAATAGAGGATATATATTTTTAGATATTAATTTAATTTCTATAATGAAGCAATTTAAAAGAAAAATGCCTATAATTTAGATAATTTAACCATACTTTGCCAACAGTGTGTTATGGGGTAATAAGGATAGAGAAACTTGTTGAAAAGATGGACGTGACTCAGCAAAAGAATGTGTAAAGAAAAGGTGGCATATTTACCCTGTAATGGAATGTTACTTGGCTCTTTAAAACTTATATTATTAAATAGATTGAACTAGAAATAATCTTCTTGAGCAAGGCAACCCAGACCAAGAAAGATAAACATGGTATGTATTTGCTTGTATGTGGATATTAGACATTAAATAAAAAATAATTAACCTATATCCAAAGACACAGAGAAATTAGGTACAGAGAAAGGGACTAGAACACATAGAGCACCCAGGGAGGGAAAAGAGAAGAGATTTTATGGGTGTATTGGAGCAAGGAGACTGAAATCAGTTCAGGGGAGATGGGGCTGAGGAATAGGATGCAGAGAATCAGCTAGAATTGAGGCACATTTGAGGAATTGCATGAAAGCCCAGTGTAATGGAAACTTCTTAAACATATGAAGGCAATTATAAGGAAATCTCAGAATAATGAGGGGGACAGAGTTTCAACTGGCCATCTCTTTTCACCAAAGCTTTCAATACTGGTACTGGGTTCCATTCAATTGCATTGTTGGGTAAAGTGGTACCATGACAATCCTAAACAATCTATGCTGTTGTCAAGATAATAGATCGTCCTCCACAAACTGACCACCAGGGAAAACAACACCCACCGAACTCATTGGACATGAAATGTTTGAACTGGTGACTACATAGAACCTTCACCCCTATATTCTAGTGTCATTGGTACAGCCTACCAAAATAAAATTGTTAACACCAAACCAGCCACAAATCCTTTGATTTACAGTCCACTCTGCTTGCAAAATATGCTAGAGTAGTGGTGGCAAACGTCTTGTGGAAGTAACCAAGCAATGACTAATTTGACTTAAACCCAATCCATAAGATGAAACCATATTTGACACTGATTGAGTGACAAGAACCAGAGACTCAAGCCCTAGGGCAAAACAAATACTACTGGTGGAAAAAGAAAACAAAAGAAAAGAGAGTCAAAATAACAGTAAAAATAGCACCTAATAATATTATGCTAAACTCATAGATATCTGCCCTATTCAACCATCTTCCTCCTGCAAGAGATAGGAACAAATATGAGACACACGCACACAGAGAGAAAGAGAGAGAGAGACAGACAGACAGACAGAGAGACAGAGACAGACAGACAGACAGAAAAAGAGAGAGAAAGAAAGAGAGAGGGAGGAAAGAGATGCATGCATGTACACACTCACACACACACTGGGACACAGAACAGAGACAGAGAGGTTTTTTGGATCACAATTTTATGTTTGAGCAAATAATTGGAAAATGAGGAAGCTAATTTGATCAAAAGATTAATCACTAGATAGATATATAGTTTTATGGCATTATTAAGAGATGATAAAATCTGCATGGACAAAGTGAGTCACTGAGGTGTACCCTTGATAAGAACACTGAGTCCTGGTTACTTATTCACTTTCTGATACCTGAACCTGAGCAGCTGTACTCTGCCACACTTGTATATTATGAGGCTTTTCATCATCATGTTCTCAGAAACAATGGAGCGAGGCCACCATGGACTAAAATCTCTGAGATTATCAGCCACTATATTGCCTTTTCTCTGTATTGTCACAAAGCTTAAAAGTTACTAAAGTATCTTTATAAATAAAAATGATACAAACAAACAAAAATTAGAAGATATCACCATAGCCATAGTATGTCCAGATTCATGCAATGCCGGCTCTCTCATGTGCACCATTAGCTCCAAACTGTTCTAATGTTACTAAAAGATGACAATCATGCTTATAGAACACTAGATTATAACTCATTCATACTTTAGTCAATGAAATTCACAATAGTTTAAATCCTTTCCTTGTGTGCTGAAAGACCTGACCCTGTAAAATGTTTTATTTGAAAATTTCATGTTTGACCCTTTTCTATTCAATGTAGGGTATCAAAGAAATAACACATGGTCATTAAAGGGTATTTCAATTTGTGCACAGTTGCCATGAATTGCTTTCAGCAAACTTTTCAAGACTGTCTTTCTAATATATATCTGCTTAGGAAAGGCTGCCTGCCAAAAGAGCAAACGTTGTGGAAGTAATCAGATACTTTTAATTAAAAAAAAAAAAACCTCCCCAACACCTTATAATGTTTTCCCTCATGGCCTTAATTCCCAGGAGGTTTTCATTTTCATCTAGTTCTGTTTGCTTTGACATAATTAGGGCAAAGGATCACAGATGTTGGGAAGAACATTTCAAAATGTGTGCTGAGGATTACCAGATGTCTAAATCACCCATTGTGAATTACTAGCAATTTTTTAAAAATTACTTTTCAAACACATATGCACCTCAAGAGACATGAAAGTAATCTAAATCTCTAATCTTTAGGTGTATATGAACTCAAGTATGATGGGATTTTGATTTATATATAATTACTATGAATTAATCTCATATAATTTCAAAAAAATCTTAAAAATACATGGAAAATAGTCATTATAGTTTGGCCTAAGATCCAAATGGGGAGCTTACTGGGAACAACAAATATCTGACTAACATTAATGAACAACAATGTAAAGTTTCATAAATCTGGTTTTTATAACATGGTACTTTACTGATTAATTAGTTGTGTCTGAAATATTAATGGCTGTGTTATGAGAAAAGCAACAGTATTTTACCTTTAAATATCCATATTTGAAAACAGAACAAACAGAATGCTTCACATAAAACAATATAGATTAAAAGCCTAATTAATTTAATAAGTTATCTAAATTCCAAATAATTTGCCAATGGGATTTTATTTAAGTGGAAAGTTGTCCCAAGTGTGGAGTATGACATTTTCCAATAGGAGACAGAAAGCTGTTTATGCCATCTGGAATCATGGACAGGGAAAACATTTCACTTCCCTGTGTCAAACAATGTAGTATTAACTTCAAAGATAGGCACTTGGGGAGTAGAAAATAGGAAAAACACTTCCAAAATATTCAAGTATATTGCCTTCTATCACATTAAAGTTACATTTAATAAAATAAATAAACATTGATGTACACAAAACAGAAATACTTTAGAATCAACCTTTGCATAGACCTAGAAAGGAGACAGTTTATGAAACAGAGTATTAGAAGAATGGTTGAATACAGAAAAACATAATAGTCTGTAAGACTTCTAAGATTATACAATGATTTCTTGAAGATTCAAGATTGTGATTCTGACCTGATAGACTGTGTGCTCAAGTCCCATTCATTCCTGGTCTTATAACAGTCTCTCGCCTATTTTCTGCACCTCTATTTCTTTTATTGATTTCTTTTTCAAGTTGCTTTGAATTATTATTTTGAGATGTAAATCTATCACCACACTTCCTCTGGTTTCCATGGATATAGAGAACCTGAATCCTTCCAGTCCAAAAATCACTTTCCTTGCATACTGCATGCATGCAATAATTTTCTAAGTAAAGCCAAATTCTCCAAGCAGTTATGCAGTTACTCTCGTTCTCATCCTATTTTGAGTTGAAAATCTATCTGCACTGTTTTTGCAAATATATGTGATTTGTTAAAATATTCCCACACTCTTGCTCCATACAAAACCTTAATTTTATCTGTTTTTCAGAATGTACATTTGTGTTTTAATAGTATGTATTCATTTTTCCCTTAGACATAACTCACTGAATGCAAAATTTATGTGGACATATTTAAACTCCAGATGAAAACCAGTAAGAGAACAACAACAACAAAAAAGCCAAAATGGGAGACAAAGGGTGAGTCTGTTTGGGAAAATTTAAGTCAAATGGTAAAATAGTAAAGCAGAACATAGAAAGCCGAGTCCAAGCTATCAAAGAGGGAAACAGTTTATAGGAAGAAGATTCAACTCAGTTTATATACCTGTTCATCTTTATCGATTTTACTTATCACTAGAGTAAATGCATTTTTTTCATTATATTTGATTTCTATGTTTATTTTTATTTTTGAAATTGTGGGAACTGAACTTGGATAGGCAAGTATGCTACCACTAAGTAACAACTCAGCTTATAGACAGTAAAATCTTTAAACCTAAAATATGATTACTCTCTTCAACCTATTAAATTTATTGTCTCATCAAATAGTAGTTGGTTTTCAGCTAGGGTTTTAGATGAGTGGTAGATCCCTCCCTGAGAACACACAAAGTCAAAGGTTGGATTCACAGCATTCCTTAAATGAGCATGCTTAACTGCTGAATATTTTAACAATTGTCAACATGGTTATTAAATATTAAATTTATAATTTCTGATAATATTTCCACAAGGCAATTTACAATTTTATTTTTCAAATGTTAAATTTTTGTAATTATGTCCTGATTTAAGAATGCGTTACTCTTATTGCTATATACAGAATTTAATTAGTTTGATAGGGTTCTAATCTGGCTCTGTGGTAAGGTAAAACTTGATTCACATTAGTCTAAACCAAAAGTCTGTTATTTTCCACTATCCTTCATGGGACCCAGTTTGGTTATTTCATAAAAGCATTTATACCTTTTTAAGCAGTATCTGTAGAGGTGGAGAAACTCATATATACTTCTAAAACATTTTGTGAGGAACAGTGTCAATGTCAAATATAAGGGGAAATGTACACAATTTAACCTGATCCTGTAAAAATGAAAACTTCTCTAGCCTTTTAAAAATTCCCACTATAACAACACCAGTCATTTATATGGTTCCTTTGAGTCAGTATAATTCTTATCATAACCTTGACCTTCCTATAAGTTTTATCAAATTTATTTACTTGATTTTCCTGCCCAGTAGATTTCTGACAGATGAGTTGAAAGTCAAAGAGTAAGACTTACAGGAGTGAGATGTGCCAGTTACCAGACAAAACTAAAAATATTGCACATGCAATGAAATTTAAGTAATAAACTACAATGTGTCTTTATATTTGAGAAGGAATTATTCCTATATTCATGACTGTATTGTATAATTGAAATTTTATTTAGCACTAATAACTTTCTTCAATTAATCTAGAAAAATAATTGCAGTGATGGACTTTTGAGGAATTTTTACTTAATTTTTAGATCTTTCAACCTTCAAATTTTTGACCTTCAAACTATCAGACATACAGATGGCAAGGTAAGACCAAAGACTCAGGTGTCAAGATAAGACCAAAGCCTGAGTTGATACACAATGATCTTAAAACCAAGTTTTACACATACTAAAAGGAAAGAAAGCCCAAAAAATGGTTCCCAGAAGTTCTTGTTCCACTCACCAAAAATAATATTGAGAGTAGAAACCCTATGTGAATGCCAGACAAAATGAAGGACGTCATCTGTTAAGAAACTAAGTCTAAGAATGTATATCATCAGCAGGTTCATAGATGGCTGACCCGTTTTGAGAAGAATAGGATATAAAGTTCCATATATCAACATAGCTTAGAAGGTTCTGGAAAACTCTCCATAATAGCCTTCTAGTATATATGGGTGTGATGGGTAACAATCTTATAATAGCTTCTCACAGGCCTTTCTTCTCCAGTAGATTAGATGGATGGCATAATGTTCTGCCAAGCATTCTATGTTGATTTTATCCAAACTTTTGTACATAAAGCCTAGGTAGACATAAGCAAGAGTGGTTAATATTAAGCTTATTTATTTAAGTGAACAATTAAAAACTGAGAAATTCTTCTGAAATAATTCTTTAAGAACTTCTGCTAAAAACCAAACATAGGGGCATATGATTATAGTCTCAGTACTTGGAAGGCTGAGCAAGGATTGTTCTTTATGGATAGTCAGATTGATTGTTAAGTAATGACCCTTCTCTAAAACATTCAAAACAAAGCAAAAGAGTAGATGAGCAAAAAATAACTGACTCAGTGGTCACCTTCATCATGTTCCTTAAAGTATAAACATATTATGTACTATAATATACCATATCTGGATAGAAGTCTCCCATTATCTACAGGGAACACCTTTCAAGACCTCCTATTTACACTTGGAACCTTGAAGAGTAAGAAAATTGTCATACTCTATTGCATTTTCATATGAATTCATACTTAAGATAGAGTATAAACTATCATAATAGATTTCCTTGAGCATATCTGAATTTCCATCTTTGCTACTTATGAATAGAAACCATTGCTACTTATTTAAGCATTGCATGAATGAGAGAATTGAGGTACCTCAATAGCTGATCTAATAAAAAAGAGCTATTACATGACTAAGTAATCAATATGGATGCTAGGCCAGGTGATGGGTCATGTCCCAGGAAGAAAGGGGTAGAACGTAAGAATGGCACCTAATTTGATCATAATACTCAAAATAATGGACCACTTCACGCTTGTGTTTTCTTCGATTTTCATTTATTATTTTGGCCCATAGGTAATCAGAGATGGGAGGGGAAGCCCAGGGTCCTGTGAAGGCTTTATGCCCCAGCCTAAGGGAATAACAGGGTGGTGGGGTGGAGTGGGTGGGTGGGGGTGCACCCTCATGGAGGCAGGAAGAGGAGGGTGGTGTGGACAGTTTTCTGGGGGGAAACAAGAAGGAAGAGTAACATTTGAAATGTAAATAAACAAAGTAACCAATTTAAAAAGTAAAATTATAGATAAGTAATAATTAAAACATGCACTCAAAAATGAATATTGTGAAATGCATTTTATTTTCAAGTAATTAGTATTACTGGAAATCATTTAAGCTGTATGTATGTTAACCACATAAGAAAAAAGGATGGTAAAGCCCATGTTTTATTCATGTATTAATGTATGAAAAACTATAGATGCATGTAGAAAGTGCATATTGCTTGCATAGAAGGTTCTCTTACATTTAAGAAAATCAGTCTGTATTGAGAACTCATCATGTTCCAAGTCTACTCACTGCTTGATTTCAATAAGTAATTTCCTACATCTCTCTAAAACAAATCCACACAATGATATGTTGGTGATAGATCTCAGAGTGGTTAAATTTTTTAACCAATAGGAATGCCTGCAATATGAATTATCACTTTGTCCAGTGGTCTGTTAAACACTGTGTGGTATGTGTGTAGCCTGCTTAGTTTTCCTTCTAATCAGATCAGCTATTAAGATAGTTTAGTTTTGGATTCAAGTACCCTTTATTTTAGAAATAATAAATTATAAAGCCAAATCCTCTGACTGACACATTGTGTCTTTAATAATATAAAATTATTTTTGGTGTCTGATGATTAAAACTATATCACTTGCTTGAGAAAAAAATCAGCATTGTTTGTTGGGTAAAGAAATTCTCTATTTGATCTCTCCATTACTGGGACCATATGTTATACTTAAATTATCAGTTTACCAAAACTTAGAATCACAGGGGTAGAGAGTCTTACCTAGAGAGTGTCTAGATGAGGTTGGCTTTTGTGGTCATGTCTGCAGAATACATTTTTTTATTTGTTAATTATGGTGGAAACATTCAACCATTGTAGGTGGCACTATTCCATAAGAAGGGAATTCTGAACTCAATAAGAATAGAAAACATGAGCTAAGAACACACATGCATGCATCACTTTTTTTCTTCATGTTTTCTTCACTGTGGAGGCAATGCAAGCAGCTGTCTCAAATCCTTGCCTCAGTAACTTCCCTAACCTGAAACACCGAGCTACTTCTGTCAGAACATTCTATCACACTAGCAGCAATATGACTAACATACCATCACACTATTAGACACAAGAAGACATGTGCTGAAATGGCTCTGTATAGTTGTTTTAATTATGTGGAAATGTCTACATATGTCCTAGAGCTCAAATTTTCTTCATTAACATTATCTACATAATTTGATTTTATAATATGAGACTATTTCATTTAAATATATCCACAATAGATTGCCAAGGTGATGGAATACCTAAACGGTAAACAAAGATGGATGCACTTATATTGACAATACGGACTGCCAGCAATTCCATTTCCTTAATTGAACCTATAACCTTCAACTAAAGAGGATAGGTGTTTTGGTCAAATATTTGTAAGTCATATCTTTCTGACCAATTGACTTCTGCTCTCATTACCTTTCCGGTTTTTTACAGTCAGAATGGGTTAATATAGGTACCCTAATAAAACAACAATAAAAACATGTTTATAATTTTCAGATGAATATTAACCCTTATTTCATAAGCAGTCATTATGGGAATCATAGTTTCTATGTAAAATACTGAAGGACAACACTTGCAATTATCAAGGCCATACTGTGTATATTCACATATTCTTGTGCACTGAAAAATAGCAGTGGTTGTAAAAATAGAAAATACTGTATTTGAGTTGGAATTACCAAATAAGTTACCTGCTACCTGAGCTTTTAGACAACACAGTCAGCTTACTTTTGAGGTATTGAGTGAAATCTCACTAACAGTGTTTTATAAGAAATCCTTCACTGATGTTACAGATGTAATTTAACCACAGACTAAAAGAGGTAGGAAAATCAAATTGAAATGAATCCAGGTATACCCCACTGATGTCATAGTTTTCTCGATTTCTGCTCTGTAAGAAAACTTTGAAATCTAAATTCATATGGTGAAACTCTAGTAACTCTTCCATATCCATCTAAAAATCACCTGACCGATAATTTTCTCATTAATCCAAACCAGAAATGACCTTTTCTCTCTAGATCTATGGCTTCTCTGGTAGGAATTACTCTCCATCACTTGCATTTGTGGTGCTGTATGATGGCAGATTCACTGCCAAACTATATTCTGATTGACAATATTGCTTAACACCTATAACGACTTTAAGCCTGACAGATGCTCTGTAAACATTAATAAATCAGTAGGTAAATTAATTCTATGAATAACACTGCGTTCCTTCTACCTATAGAGAAGACAACGTCAAAAGCCAAGTGTATCACAGCTAGCTCAACTCACTTTCAACTTATCTAGATTTTACAAATTATTAAGTAAGTATGAAGATATTAATAAAAGTACTGATTAGTACTGAAATTAGATAGAGGTTAAAATCAAATGTAGGAATTTCAGTCTCCAAAGAACATTTCCTTTCTTTCTTTTTTTTTTTTTTTTTTTTTGATACTTTATCTACATTTCAAATGTTATCCCCTTTCCAGGTCTTCCCTTTGGAAATCTCATATCCCACCCCACCTCCCCTTGCCTCTATGAGAGTATTCCCCCATCTACACACACACTCTGGTCTTCGCTCCCTGGCATTTGCCTATACTGGGGCATCTAACACTCTCAGACCCAAGGGCCTCTCCTCCCACTAATGGCCAACAAGGCCTTCTTCTGCTACACATGTGGCCAGCAACATGGGTCCCTCTATATGCATTCTTTGGTTGGTGGTCCAGTCTCTGGGAGCATGAGGGGGCTGATCAGTTGACACTGTTGCTCCCTCCCCATGGGGCTGCAAACTCCCTCAACTCCTTCAGTCTCTTCTCCAACTCCTCCACCTGGTACCCCAAGCTCAGTTCAACAGTTGCTGTGAATTGAATCATGGGTGTTCCGAACTGTTGGGCTAATATCCGCTTATCATACATATGTATCATATGAATACATACTGTGTTTATTCTTTTGTGACTGAGTTACCTCACTCAGGTTGATATTTTCAAGTTCCATCCATTTGCATGCGAATTTCATGAAGTTGTTGTTTTTAATAGCTGAGTAGTATTCCATTGTGTAAATGTACCACATTTTCTGTATCCATTCCTCTGTTGAAGGACATCTGGGTTCTTTCCAGTTTCTGGATATTATATATAAGGCTGCTATAAACAGAATAGAGCATGTGTTTCTTTATATATGTTGGAGCATCTTGTGGTTATATGCCCAAGAGTGGTATAGCTGTTTCCTCAGTTAGTACAATGTCCAATTCTTTGAGGAACCATCAGACTGATTTCCAGAGTAGTTGTACCAGCTTGTAATCCCACCAACAAGGGAGGAGTGTTCCTCTTTTTCAACAATCTGGCCAGCATCTGCTCTCACCTGAGTTTTTGATCTTAGTCATTCTGACTGGTATGAGGTGGAATCTCACGGTAATCTGGGTTTGCATTTCCCTGATAACTAAGGATGTTGTACATTTCTTTAGGTGTTTCTCAGCCCGTCAAGTTTCCTCAGTTGAGAATTCTGTTTAGCGCTGTCCCCCATTTTGTGATAGGGTTATTTGTTTCTCTGGAGTCTAACTTCTTGAGTTCTTTGTATATATTGGATATTAGTCTTCTATCAGATGTAGGATTGGTAAAGATCTTTTCCCAATCTGTTGGTTGCCTTTTGTCTTTTTGACAGTGTCATTTGCCTTACAGAAGCTTTGCAATTTTATGAGGTCCCATTTGTCAATTCTTGATCTTAGAGCATAAGCCATTGGTATTCTATTCAGGAACTTTTCCCCTGTGCCTATGAGTTCGAGACTTTTCCCCACTTTCTCTTCTATGAGTTTCAGTGTATGTGGTTTTGTGTGGAGGTCCTAGATTCATGTGAACATGAGATAGGAATGGATCAATTTGCATTCTTCTACATGTTGACTGCCAGTTGAGCCAGCACCATTTGTTGAAAATGCTCTCTTCTTTCCAATAGATGGTTTTAACTCTTTTGTCAAATATCAAGTGACCATAGGTATGTGGGTTCATTTCTGGGTCTTCAATTCTATTCCATTGATCTACCTGCCTGTCACTGTACCAATACCATGCATTTTTTTTTCACTATTGCTCTGTAGGACAGCTTCAGGTCAGGGATGCTGATTCCCCCAGAAGTTCTTTTATTGTTGAGAATATTTTTTGCTATCCTGGGTTTTTTATTATTCCAAATGAATTTGAGAATTGTTCTTTCTAAGTCTATGAAGAATTGAGTTGAAATTTTGATGGAGATTGCAATGAATCTCTAGATTGCTTTTGGCAAGATAGCCATTTTTACTATTTTAATCCTGCTAATCCATGAGCGTGGGAGATCTTTCCATACTCTGAGGTCTTCTTTGATTTCTTTCTTTAGAGACTTGAAGTTCTTGTCATACAGATCTTTCACTAGTTAGAGTCTTCTTAATCACTGCTAATTTCTTAGCTCCAGCTAGCAATCATATATTGTCCCAGTAGTCCCTTCTATTCTTGCCTCCATATCCAGTGCCACAAGACCAAAGCTGCTTCCTGGACTGGAGCATGGCCCTGTTTTTCTTTTACATTTTATTTTTATAATGTAAGTACAAGTATCACTCACCCAATGGTATGGACAAGTTGATATGTTAGCAACAATCTACTTAGGTAAGAGAAATTTACATATATTTAAGAGGTCCAAATTCTTTCTAAACCAAGGCATATTGCATCTCGTATTAATACAACATGTCATCAATGGAAAATGTGGGTCATGTTGAACATTGTGGTGTCTATACAAATGTCTTTGTCATATTGGACTCTCTCCACGAAATTTGTAGACAGATGGTATGGATATGTTTGACAGAGGCTGAGCTGATGGATTCAGAAATGTTTGCTGAATGTTTTACCATCACAACTGCAGTCACAGCCTGTCACTCTAGGTTTTATTTCTAAAGATATTTTTTCCTACTCTGATTACATATGTAAATTTAGAGATATTTCCTATACACATGAGAACTATCTATTTTTCCTTGTTTCAGAGTTTATATTTGATTAACTTCATAGAAAAGAATCATTACCAAAACAATTTGATGAAACAGGAAGAAAATAATTTGGATTTCTCTAAATTAGTCTGAAAAGATTATTAAAATTCAATGACCTGTGGTCTCATATTCTAAGGAATATGACAGAGACATTAGCAAGAAATTCAAATAAGCTCAAAATCAACGTACAAACATATTCATTTGAACTGAAGTTTGGAGGAATAAAGGCAATGCTAAAGTAGCCTCACAGAGGAATTCCCATTTACTCATGCCATTGCCATCTCAATGGGAAACTCCCTTTCATTCAAAGGAGATGAAACATAATGTAGAAGCCTAGACACTAAAGAGGTTTGAGTCATAATTGTTTTCTTTTCATACTTAGGTTAGCCACATGAATCTCATTTGAATTAATTAAAATATTATGAATATCAAACATTTTAAATCCATCTAACTTACTTCCCCAATTTGTCTCATGAAAGAATTAGCATGAATATGAATTCTAAAGTCATTTGTGAAGTCATTTATAACTTTTATGTATTTCCTATTCTCCTGATTAAATTACATGTCTCAGTGATTCTTAATTATATTTTGCCAAATGATTTGAAAGCTATCTGTCTTAAGGTCTGTTAGTAAACAGATGAAAATGAAAGAAACAGAACATGTCTACTATAATTCATATAATACAAAAGGTTTATCACTGTCACAGAATGCTAGTGCGAACAGTTACCACTAATAATAAAATCAACCCTGGCAAGAGCCATCTTGGCAAAAGGGAGATGCTCAAAAGATTTATTGTAACATCTCCTTGGAATTTATGCTCCATACAGATTATCTTCTATTAACTGGTGAGCTTGAACCTTGAAAGGAGTTTCAAGTTTCAGATAAGTAACACACATCACTGAACATTACGTCTGCCACCTGGTAATGGGTAATATAAATACAGCACATTCATTCAGCAGGGAAGGAAAACGGCTTCTAGAGCCAATTCTCAATTATTCGGGGTAATGGGGGAAAACCTCGGAGTGGTTATCCATAAATACAGATAATTGGCAGAATATGTAAAAGAAGTCTCATTTCACAATGTTTATGAACATTTTGGCTGAGTAGTGATAAAAGCAGAAATGAAGAGCTGTTAAAGTCCTGTAATTATTATGAAGTATTTGACAGACTTACTATATGTTCCTTTTCCTCCCATCTCTAAAACATACCCTCCTCCATCTTTTTCTTGCCAAATCTCAAAACACACGTTGCCCTGTGTTTCATATTCAACTTTATCCTTTCCTGTAGATATACACCTTTCTAGTTCATTTCACCCACTATAATCTGTAGAGATAACAAGACCTTTAATGCACACTAGGGTAGTATCAAACTACTAGAGGAATTTCCCTCATAGGTCTCAGTTTAATTAAATGTATAATATATAGTTGATGAGGAGACAAAACTATACACGTGTCACAATATTGTATAGAATTTTTATTTAATGTAGATGTCTAAGTCGTGTACACACCTCAGAAATCAGACTGTGGTGGGGGCTGAAGAATAAATCACAATTAAAAAGAAACCAATCCAATATCCAAACAAGTGAAAAGTATGAAAGAAATTCAAGAAACAGTATGGGGTTTTGAGTTTATTCAAGTTGAGGATTATCTAGGAATTTAGAGCTGCATATGGAAGTAAATTTTGCATACTTGCTAATGAATATTTAAAATGACATTTCTGATTAATTAACCCAGGCCCTGTGCATTGACCTCACACTTGACCTCACTTATATAATGCTTAAACAAATCTCAAAATTGTTGAAACAGGCAAGTTCTCAAGGACAGTTTGGGTATTGTAATATGTATGTCAACAAACAGTCACCCCATATGTGTTTTTTGTCAGGAAAGCTCACTTTGTACCACTTACTAAAATCCCAGATATGCTGACTACTTCAACTGCTTTGATGATTGAGTTTTCGAGAATGACTATTACTTACAAAATGATTGACAGGGGTCTGTGTAACTGTACTGTCAGGATCTGTCAAAATTTTAATTAACTGTTATTCTCCCTAAAGTCACTGATCTTTGAAATTTTATTCCTAAAATCAGCTAATGGTGCTTGGGATTGAGGTCTTGGCCTTAAGGCCTTAGGCCTTCGAAAGGCTACCTGAGGCATTTCTGTTTTCAGCATTTCTGTTTTCAGCATTTCTTTTTCAATTTGTTGACAACAATACTTTGCACATGTGTTTCATGTTCAGTCACACTAGCTTGTCTAGATTCCTATCTGTTCTTTAGTGAACTTCTTTCACTCTTTATTTTAAATCTTCCTTCAATCAGTCTTCCCATCAATGATTATTCTAACTTAATGACAGGCTTTTGCTGTTCTCCTAAAGATTTCATCTTTGAACTTCACCCTCATAAAAGCTCTATCGGTTTTTAAAATCTCCCTGTATCTCCGGCAGTTCTAATGATAAAACCATACATAGAAGCTAGCTTCCAAGGATCTTATAAATTTGTTATCTGTAGCCTTCATGCTACAGCCATTATTTTATCTTTCTGGACTTAGCTTATACAATCTTTATTTTAAAATGTCCAGACACAATAGGCTATTTCTTAAGCTATTGGTTATTCTTCAAAACCTGAAAGTAAGGCCTTATTGTTAAAGACAACACTTACTCGAGTCATTGAAAACAGAGAGGTTGATTTGTACCTCTAGAAACTCATCCCTACTAATTAACATTCATTGTACTAGAAGGTGGTCTGCATTCTACCAGAAAAGAAAGATAATATTCAATATTACACAGCTAGAAACCCTGTGATCTACAATGGATCCCTTCCTGAAAATATATATAGATATTCAAAATACACAATATGCAATCGTGGCATAAAAGTTATGAGAGTAACAAGTCGATATTTTAAAATTGGATTTAAGGGTCAGATCAGGAGGTGAAACCTATATTTGATATTGCTAATGTAGCTAAGAACCTGAGTCTAGATATTCATCTAATGAAATATAGAAATATATTACTCATAATTACATACTGCTATACTATAATAATTGCCTTAGTTAACCATCAGCAGGGCAGATTGTTCTTGTGATAGGTCAGAATTAAAAGAAAGAGTCCCAGTGGATAATGTGCTGAGAGTAAAATAAATTTGAATATTCAGTCCTAAGTGGGATCTTTCATCAAATCCAAACCCTTAAGTGTATATGCATAAGTAGAGGAAGAAATATTAGAAAAGCAAACGTAATGGCCTACTCCAAGGAAACAGCGTCTCTCTGACAACACAAGGCCAATGCACATATGAACTCATACATACTGCAGCAGCATGTACAAGGCCTACCCAAGTTTAAATCAGATGGGATTCCAACACTGAAGGGAAATTGGATACTGTGCCCTACTAACCAAAAAGATGAGTATGTGCAAGTGGCAAGTCCACTGGAGTGTCTCAGAGTATATTAGCACCTCTTCAGTATAAGCTCCAAGTCCAGCAGTAGATGAACAACACAAATTAAACTTAATGGTATTTTGGGAGATTATTTTTTTATTTTGCTTTTTTTGGAAGGGGGTGTATTTTGGCTTATTGACCATTTGCTTATTTGTTTTGGTGTTCATTTTTGTGTTTTAATGAGGTTCTGTGTTTGTGTTCTTCAGTTTCTTTTTGGTTTCAGGTAAGTTTCTAGAGGAAGAAGTCAATCTTGAGTCTCTCTTTTTGGTTTTCCTTTATTTATTATTTTGTTTGCTTGCTTGCTTGCATGCTTGGAAGCTTTTGAAAGAGAGAGAGATAAAGAAAGCAAAATGGGATGGTTAGAGAGGTTGAGAGGGTCTGAGTGGAATTGGAGAAGAAGAAAGCATGGTCAAAGAGTTAGGGAAGAAAAAAGGAAAACCCATAATCAAAATATATGACATTTATCTGTCAATAAAGAAAAAAGTTTTGACAACTTGTTTCTCTCTGCCATCCTCTTCCTGTGAACACTCTTTCTCATGGCTAAACCTTTTTCTCCTACCCTGAGATATTAACTACATCATGGCTTCTTCAGTGACATATCTTTACCTACTAGTTTCCTAATCTCTATCATTTACTATAGATGGCCTTTGATTATTATACATTCTCATTAATATATTTTGTTACTTGGCACAATATTTTACACATACCTGATATTAAACATGAAAGGAAATCATTTCTAAGATGGCTGACTATTTTTCACAGTTTTGTTAAATACATTTTCTTCTCTGCTTCCTAGTATTTTGTCCATTCATTTCTATGCCTTAATTACTGCTTTGTTGTCTGGCTTGCACCAATAGAGTACACATTCTTTGAAAATAAAAGATTAGTCTGCTCTCAGTTTTCACGTTCTGTATAATCCCTAAATCTGTGAGAGACAAGAAGAAAGAAGAATTTATAGGAGTTAGATCTAAATACCATTAATTTGAATATTCTAATCAAAACTCAACCTTGGAAGCTGCTGGCCATCAGCCTGAAATAAAGGGGGCAGAGGTGGTGGGAAGCAAGTTTTGGATGGCTGTGAGTACAGTGGAATGGCCTCTGGAGACTGCTGCAATAAAAAAAGTCTACTTAATTGTTTCATGGATAGGGTACATAAGGGCTTTCTTCTTCTTCTTCTTCTTCTTCTTCTTCTTCTTCTTCTTCTTCTT
>JADRCH010000184.1:3593593-3607058 GCA_019843965.1 Rhynchomys soricoides
TTCTTCTTCTTCTTCTTCTTCTTCTTCTTCTTCTTCTTCTTCTTCTTCTTCTTTTTCTTCTTCTTTTTCTTCTTCTTTTTTTTGGGGGGGAGGGTTGTAAGGGTGGAAAAGTCTAGTTTGTCATATCATCAAGCAGGTGGGAAGTACCGATTGGTTATAATACAGCACCGAATTATCATGTGAACAGGATGACAAGGTTGGGTATATGTCCTGAGTTAGGTAGCCTTGCAGAAAGCTCCGTACAAGGTTGTTATATAGATGTGGGGAGGTGGCTCCAGATAAAGACACTCTTCAGACAAAGTCATTCAGCAGACAGAGGCAGAGACAGAGAAGCTCTGCTGAGAAAGGGAGTCCTCCATTTTGTGCTGAGCTCAGAAAGCCATCCAGTCATGAGGGGCTGCTACCTTAATAGCAGGGTTCCCCAACATAAAGCCATTCACATCAATCCAGTGCAAAGTAATCTGTCTAATTTCCTAGAAATAATGTCAGCTATCCACACATTTAAGAAACAAACAAATGAGCAAACAACAAAAACAACAAGAAAAAAACATTTCCTAGTCTATCCTCATCCTTTCTATCCCAATATCACAGTCTGAGGGATGCACTTAGGAGTTCTTTTTCTCCAAATCATTTATCACACTATAGAAGATTGTCCAGAAGACCTGATTGATTAAGGTTCATGTATATCCTAATTAATGCATTGGATTTTTTCTAAAATTTTAGCTATTCCTGATGAATTACAGTATAAAAATTTCACTAGAAAACTATAGAACTGATTAATGTATAATTTGTAAATTTATATGAAGAAAAATGATGAAATCTACTCCCACCCCACTCCTTCTCTCTAAAAGTGTGAATCATCCTTTTGCATAAGACATCTATGTTCCACACATCACCCACTTGTTAGTCACTTAAGAGCTGTCTCAATTATTATATCAATCATCTATCGAGGTGACCCAGTGTTTGTGTCTAAGTAACTTATTTTAGTGACTAACATCCCCAAAATGAAAGAACAGTGATATGAACAATTCATACTGATTAACCTTAAATAACTTCCCTTAAGTGAAAAAATTAAAATTTTGATTTAATGGAGTAGTAAAAATACCATACAACATGTTTGCTAAGATCCACATTAAGATAAATATTCTATACTTGATCTTAATCCAGGGCCAAGGCATGATACAATGAATCCTTAATTCCTGAAATAAAGAACTTTATGTTCGTTTACAGTATTAAAATGTTGCTGATTTATTAATAGTTGTTGTTTTTAACTTCATGTTGCACTTATTTAAAATTTGAACTATGCCTTAGAGTTGTGAATATACAGGGGGAAATAGTATGCTATCTAATATTTTAGACATCCACTGGGTTATCTCAGAATGCAGAATACCTGAGAAGTTGGAGAAATTGTTATAGTTATGTCATATGTATCCTTCAAAGGAATAGTTAGTTATAATAAACAAATAAGAAATATTGTTGAAGAAATACTATGTGGTAGGTAAGTCTGATCTGACTTATGTTTCATGTCTTATCTTCTTCAATTTCTCCATAATCTGAGAATGATAACTTACTCAATGATTCAGATATCTAACTTTAAAGCTGAGATATAAACCAATGAGATGAGAGACATTTGTCTGGATACTTTGCCAATCTAATTTCCTGGACACACTGGTAATTATTTGCTCTCACATACAGCTGATCTTAAAATACATGTTGAATTTCAGGGGAACAAAATATTTCCATTTCTAAAGACTCTCTAAATTAAACTCAACTTCATTCTGCATCTCTTCACTGCTCTCTTCATATACTTTATGTTTGAGAAACTGATTCTTTTGTTTGATTTGTTTTGGATTTCCATTTTATTGAAAATTTTTTTCCATTCAAAATATTCTGATTGTCGTGCTGTCCCCTGAGCTCCATCATCTGGCCCACAGCTATGCCTGCCTTACAGAGGAGGATTGCTGGGCTCCAAGAACATCCAGATTAGACATATTCCCCCAAATCCCTTGCTTGGCAGGTTGTCCTGGGGCACAACCAGTAGAGGTGAGCAGTATTCTATTCCCTGATCCATGGTCAGGCTGACAGTCCTGTCTTCATTCCTGAGATGTTAGATTAGGACCATCCAGGAAAAACCAGGGGCAACCAGATGGCTGAAGGGTAGCATAAATACAATCAACAAGTACACAGGTAATATGGCATTATTGGAGCCTTGTCATCTAACTACAGCAAGCCCTGGATAACCTAACACAGCCAAAGCACAAAATGATGATCTTAAGTCCAATCTTATATAGATGATAGAGGCCTTTAAAGAGGAAATGAATAAATCCCCTAAATAGATACAGGAAAATAAGAACAAACAAGTGAAGGAAATGAGTAGAACTGTTCAAGACATGAAAATGGAAATGAAAGCAATAAAGAAAACACAAACTGAAGGAATCCTTGGAATGGCAATCCCAGGAAACAGAACAAGAACCACAGAATCAAACATTTCCAACAGAATACAGGAGATGGAAGAAAGAATCTCAGGCATAGAAGACATGATCATAGAAATTGATAAATCAGTCAAAGAAAATGTTAAATATTAAAAGCTCCTGACACAAAACATCCAAGAAATCTGGGATTCTACAAAAATACCAAACGTAAGAATAAGAGGAGAATATTAGCCCAGAAAATATTTAAACAAAATCAACGAAGAAAACTACCACAACCTAAAGAAATAGATGCATTTAAACATACAAGAAGTTTATAGAACAATAAATAGATAAATAGATAGTAGTAGAAAAGGGAATCTTCTCACCACATAATAATCAAACACTAAATATATAGACCGAAGAATATTAAAAATTACAAGGGAAAAATGTTAAGTAACTTATATAGAAAGGCAAATCAGAATAACACCTGACTTTTCAACAGAAATTCTAAAATCCTTAATGGCTTGCCCACATATCTTGAAGACTCTAAGAGACCACAGATATCATCCCAGTCTATTTTACCCAGCAAAATTTTCTTGTTCTATGACAAGAACAAATTTAAACAATATTTAGCCCCAAATCCAGCTAGCACTTCATAAGGTGCTAGAAGGAAAACTCCAACCCAAAATGTTGTATACACCCCAAAAATGCAAGAAATAAGTAACTCCACACAAGCAAAAAACAAAGTTAAACACATACAGAGAGAGAGAGAGACAGAGAGAGAGAGATTACTATCTCTCTACATCAGTGGACTCAATTGCCCAATAAAAAGACACAGGCTAACAGAATGAATACAAAAACAAGATTCACCATTTTGCTTCATACAAGAAACACACACTCCCCAACAAAGATAGACTTTACCTCAGAGTAAAGGGAGAGATGCTTTTCCAAGCACTAAAACCCAAAAAAGAAGCTGGAGTAGTCATTCTAACATTTAATAAGATAGATTCTTTTTTCACCCAAAAGTAATCAAAGAGTTGGGAAGGATACTTAATACTCATCAAAGGAAAAAATCCATCAAGATGATGTCTAAATTCTGAATATCTATTCCTCAAATGCAAGGGTATCCACATTTTAAAAAGACATATGAAATTTTGAATCACACATTGAACCTCACACATTAATGGTGAAATACTTCCTTTTTAGAAGGGGAAACAAAATACTCATGGGAGGAAATATGGAGACAAAGTGTGAAGCAGAGACTGAAGGAAAGGCGATCCACAGACTGCCTCATCTAGGGATCCATCCTATATACAGACACCAGACCCAGACACTATTGTGGATTCAAAGAAGTGCTTGCTGACAGGAGCCTGATATAGCTGTCTTCTGAGAGGCTCTGCCAGAGCCTGACAAATACAGAAGCAGCTGCTCACAGCCAACCATTGGACTAAGCACAGGATCTCCAATGGAGGAGTTATAGAAAAGACTGAAGGAGCTGAAGGGGTTTGCAACCCCATAGGAAGAACAACAATATCAACTGTCCAGACACCCCAGAGCTCCCAGGGACAAAAACACCAACCAAAGAGTACAAATGGAGTGAACCATGACTCCAGCTGCATATGGAGCAGAGGATGGCCTTGTCAGGCATCACTGGGAGGAGGGGCCCTTGATCCTGTGAAGGCTTGATGCCACAGTGTAGGAGAATGCCAGGGTGGGGAGGTGGGAGTGGGTGGGGGAGTGGGGGAGCACCCTCATAGAAGCAGGGGAGGAGCAATAGGATAAGCGGTTTCCAGAGGGGAAACTGGGAAAGGGGATAACATCTGAAATGTAAATAAGAAAAATATCCAACTGAAGAAATGGTGAAAGACTTCAACACTATACTCTCATTAATGGACAAGTCGTTGAAACAAAAACTAAAAGGAGAAATAATGACTAAGAGAGGTTATAAATCAAATAAACCTAACAAATATCTACAGAATATTTTACCCAAACACAAAATAATATGCCTTCTTCGCAGCACATGATGAAACTTCCAAAATTTACCGCATGGTCACTGGCAAAGCAAGCCTCAATAGATAGAAGATATTTGACAGAACCCATTGTATCTTTCAGACCACCATGGATTAAAGCTGGACTTCAAAGACAACAGAAAGCCTACAAAGTCCTGGAATTTGAACAGATCTACACAATAAATCCTGGGTCTGGAAAAAATAAATAAATTAAAGACTTTCTAGAATTCATGAAAATGAAGGCACAAGATACCAAACTTTATGGGACACAGTGAAAGTGGTGCTTAGAGGAAAGTCATAGCACCAAGTGCCTTCATAAATAAACCAGAGAGCTCTCATATTAGCAACTTAGTAGCATACCTAAAAGCTCTAGAACAAAAAGAAGCAAACATCCCCGAAAGGATTAGATAGCAAGAAATAATCAAATTCACTAAATTGGAATCAAAGCGAACAATACAAAGAATCAATGAAACCAAGAACTTGTTCTTTGAGAAAATATACAAGGTATACAAACTGCTAGCAAAACTAACTAAAAGACAGAGAGATGGTATCCAAATAAACAAATTTAGCAATGAAAAAAGGAACATAACAACAGACATAGTAGAAATGCAAAGGCTCATTGGGTCTTTCTTTAAAAGTGGGTACTCCATAGAATTGGAAATTTGAAATGAAAAAGACATTTTTTTTTGTAGATACCACTTTTTCTATATTTAAGTCAAGATCAGGTAAACAATTTAAATAATCCTATAAGTCTTAAGGAAATCAAAACAGTCATTAAATGTCTCCCAGTTAGTATCAGAGGGTTTTAGTACAGAATTCAAAGAAGAGCTAATACCAATACTCCTTCAACTATTCCACAAAACAGAAACAGAATGAACACTACCAAACCCATTCTAAGAGGCCAGAGCCACCCTGATATCTACATCATAGAAAGACTAATCAAACAAAGAATATTTCAGACCAATTTCTCTTATAAACATTGATGCAAATATATTTAATAAAATATTTGGAAACTGATTCAATGAACATATAAAAGAAATCATCCACCATGATCAAATAGACATCATCTTAAGGATGCAGAAACGGTTCAATTGATGAAAATTCATCACTGTAATCGACCATATTGAAAAAAAATAATCTAAAAGAAAAAAACCCATGTGATAATCTCATTAGATGCTAAAACGTTCTTAGACAAAATCTAACACCTCTTCATGTTAAAAGTCTTAGATAGATAAGGGATACAAGGTATATAGAGAAACAAAATAAAGGAAATATATAGAAAGCCAATAGCTAACCATAAGTTAAACGGAGGTAAAACTAAAACAATTTCACAAAATCAGAGACAAGACATGGTTGCCTACTCTCTGCATATCTATTAAATATAGTACTTTAATTTCTAGCTAGAGCAGCAAGACAACTAAAGGAAATCAAGGGAAAACAAAGTGCAAAGAAAAGTCAAATATTGCTATTTACAAATCATATGATAGTATACATAAGTGACCCAAAGAACTCCTACAGCTGAAATACCCTCAACAAAGTGGCTAGATTTACTCAATCAAACAAACAGTAGCCCTCTTCTTTAAAAACAATAAACTGGCTGAGAGGTAGGATTGGATACAGGGTTTCTGAAAGGGAGACCTGAAAAGGGGAAAACACTGGAAATGTAAATAAAGAAAATATTCAATAAAAAAGAAAAGAAATCAGGGGGAAAAACCACCCTACAAAATAGCCACAAATAATATAAAATATGTTGGTGTAACTCTAAGAAAGGAAGTGAAAGACATATATGATAAGAACTTCAAGGCTCTGAAGAAAGAAATTGAAGGTATCAGAAGATGGAAAGATCTCCCATGCTCATGAATCAATAGATTAACATAGTGAAAATGATCAGTTTACCAAAAGAAATCTGTAGATTCAGTGTAATTCTCATCAAAAGTCCAACACATTTTTTATAGACCTTGAAAGAGCAATTCTCAACTTCTTGCAAATAAAATAAAAGAAATAAAATTAAATGAAAGCAAAACAAACAAACAAAACAGGATAGCTAAAAAATTCCTGTACAATAAAAGATATTCTGGAGATATTATTCTGATATCAAGTTATACTATAGAGCTATAGTAATAAAAACTGTGTGGTACTGGCATAAAAATAAATAGGTTGATAAATGGAATTGAATCAAAGGCACAAAAATAAACCCACCCACGCATATGAACACTTGATTTTTGAGAAAGAAGTCAAAATTATGCAAAAGAAAAAAGAAGGCATCTTCAACAAATAATACTGGTATTCTGGGATGTCTGCATGTAGATGAATGCAAATAGATCCATATTTATCAAAATACACAAAACTCAAGTACATTAGGATCAAAGATCTCAACATAAAACCATTAACTGTAAATATAATATTAAAAAAAAAATAGGGACTAGACTTGAATATATTGATATAAGAAATCACTTCCTGAAAAGAACACCAACAATTCAGGCAATAAGACAAACAATTAAAAAATGGGACCTCATGAAAGTGAAAAGTTTCTGTAAGGAAAAGGACATTGTCAGTAGTAAAAATTAGTAACCTACAGAGTGGAAAAAGATCTTCACTAACCCTACATCCAAGAGATCCTAAGATACAAAATATATAAATAAAGACTCAAGTACTTAGCCACCAACAAACCAAATATTCCACTTAAAAAATGGGATACAGAGCTAAACAAAAGTCATATCAGAGAAATCTCTAATGATTGAGAAGCACTTAAAGAAATGTTCAGCATCTTTAGTCATATGAAAAATTGCAAATCAAAGTGACTCTGAAATTCTTATACTGGTCAGAATGGCTAAAATCAATAACTCCAATCATACAACATGCTGGTAAGGATGTGGGGCAAGGGGAATACTCCTCCATTGCTGGTGGGAGTGCAAACTCATCCAATCACTTTGGGAATCAATTTGGTGGTTTCTCAGAAAATTGAGACTAGTTCTACATTAATATCCAGCTACAGCACTCCTGGGCATATATGCAAACTATGTTCCAGGATACCACAGGATATGTGCTCAACTATGTTCATAACAGCTTAATTTGTTAAATAAACAAATCTAAAATCTGGAGAAAACTTGGATGTCCTTCATTAAAAGAATGGATTTTAAAAAATGTGTTTTCTTTATACAATTAAACACAACTCAGATATTATAAGCAAGGGCATCATAAAATCTATAGCCAAGTAAATGAAACCTGAAAAGATTCTCTTGAATGAGGTAACTCAGATGCAGAAAGACACACATGGTATGTACTCACTTATGAGTGGATATAAACCATAAAGTACAGGATAACCTTGCATAAACAAATCTCAAGATGCTAAGTAACAAGGAGGATGCTTAAATCTTACACAGAAACAGAAATAATATAGACAGTGGAAGTGGGTGGATGGAGGGACTGGATGGTTGAGGAGATAGGGAGGGGGATGGCAATCAGGTATGGAGTTGGGTGGAGGGGGAAAGAAGATGTGGAGAGAGAATGGAAATCAGAGACCTGGGAGTCTATGGAGGTAACCCTATCTAAAACTCCTAGCAGCTGGTAATATGAAGACTGAAGAGAATACCTCATGTAGCCAGGCAGGACTCCCAGTAGGGGGGGGGGACACCAACCCATCACAAAATCTTGAACCCAAACTTTATCTTGTCTGCAAGATGCCCATGGATAAAGATAGAACAAAGATTGAGGGAATGGCCCACCCATGACTAATCTAACTTGAGACCGATCCAAGGGAGAGACAATCCCTGACCCTATTACTGATAGTCTACTATGTTTTTAGACAGGAGCCTAGAATAAAAAGCTTCATCTAGTTCCTGATGGACACAGATGCAGACACTCATAGCTAAACATTAGGAGGAGCTCATGGAGTCTGGTGGAAGAGTTGGGGGGAAGGATTGGGGAAGCCAGAGTTGTCAAGGACAGCATAACAAGACCTACAGAGTTAACTCACAAGCCAACAGGGCTCAGAGAGACTGAACCACCAACCAAAAAGCATGAATGGGGAGTACCTATGCATATGTAGCAGATATGCAGTTTGATATTCATCAAGGTCTAATAATTGAAGTGTTTCTTACTCTGTTGTATGCCTTTGGATCCCTTTCCCTTGACCTGCCTTATCTGGCCTCAGTGGAGAGGAGGCACCTAGTCCTACTAAGACGTAATGTGCCAAGTCTGGATGCTATCCATGGGGTGGCCTCCTCTTCTCTGAGAAGGTGGGGAAGAGAGGGAGAAGAAGGGTATGAGAGTATAGCTAAGAGGAGAGGAGGAAGGGAGCTGCAATTAGTATGTAAAGTGAATAAACAAATAAATTGAAAAAAAAAAAAAACAAACACTCAATGTATCCTGTTTCTCCTCCCTCTATTCCTCCCATTTCCTTCTATCTCCTCTTCTATCCATCTTCTTCCCTTTCATTAGAAAAGAACCAGTTCTTAACAGATCACAAAACATAAGAAAATAATATATATGATATAAAACAAAAGCCATCACAGCAAAGTAGGAAAAGGCAAACCAAGAGAAGGCACAAGAATCATAGACTAACCTGTTTACACACTAGTGAATCCCATTAAATTACTAAACTGAAAGCTAAATGCATATGCAGAAGACCAAGCATAGACAGACACCCAAGGCTATGTGCTTACTGCTTCAGTCTCTGTCAGTTCATATGAGCTCTGCTCAGTTGGGGACTTGACCTCTTGGGGTCCTCACTCCCCTCTAACTCAAAGAGTAATTATATTTTCATTTCAACCAGATTTCCTGAGATCTGAGTGAAGAGATTTGATGGAAACATCCAATTTAGAGTCATGTGTTCCAAAATTTACCTCCCTTCCCATTCCCTACCCCTATGTGTGTAAGGTATGGATGTAGGTCTCTGTATTTGTTCCTATCTGCTGCAGGATGAAGCTTGTCTGGTGATGGCTGAATAAGTCACTGATCTATGAGTATTGCAGAATGTCATTAGGAGTCATTTTGACTGTACTTTTTTTTTTCTGACTAGTAGTACCATTCCATTGGTCTCTGGGCTAATTAAACTCTGGTTCCTGGCCATCCAAACATTGCTGTGTATGAGTTCAATCTCATGGCATGGTTCCTAAGTACAATCGGAAACTAGTTCACTACTCCCACAAGATTTTTGCCTCCATTGCTCTAGCATACACTGCATACAGTATAGCATTATATATCACAGAGTTTATGCCTGAAATAGTTTTTATGTTTCTATTTTGGTAGAGTGCAGAGAATACCAAAGACATTATAATATATAGGATTAAAAGTTTGGTTTAAGCACAAGCTAGACCCCTCAGTATACAGTGAGTTATGTTAATGTCATCTTTAGCCATACGGCCTTGGTCTCAGTTTGTGGAGAGTGACCTATATAGTCTTGGCAGCAGAGTGGATTGTTTGAAGACTTTCACAGGACACTTTTGACCAACATCTCTTATTTTTTGATACAGTATTTCCCATCATTCTGTTATTTCCTCTCCTCCACAGATTATTTTCCCCTTAGATCTACTATGGTATGCAATAAGCATAAGTGGGAAGTCTGCAACATTTCCCCCTCAGGGAAGTGGTTTTGGAGTAAATCTCACTTTTGAACTGAATGTCCAAATACCCAGCTTCATTGACCAGGTAACTGTGAGTTGTGCTCTAAGTTCTTGTGATTTACATAAAACTGTCCCAAAGGAGATAATCTTTGTAAGTAATGATTATATCTATGTGTTCCCAACAGCAGCTCATCAGAGGGCAAGAGCTGATGTTCTTTTCAACAGCCATTTGAAATTCAGTTCTAGAGTCTGTCATAAAAGCACTTAAAAAGTCTATAGCTCTTGAGAGCTGATCTTGAATAAAAGAAAATGTTTTAATGTAGTGTCCATATCTTTAATTTTTCCTTGAAATGAACACACACACACACACACACACACACACACACACACACACACTCCCATGCACACACTGCATACAACCTGAAACAGAATTCTGTTCATTGGGTTTCAGTTAGCTTCTAGATAAAAACGAAAACAACTGGGAATTTTTTTTAAGGATTAATATTGGTTCTTCAATATTTCATAGTGAATCTTTGTCCTTTAACAAATTAGATTTCTTACTTTCTTTTCACAGAGCTCCTGTTGGGCAAATATAATCTTTTCAATAGAAGATAAACATTTTGCCATTCTTTGTAATAATACTTTGTAATGCCACTTTCATTTCCATATTCTCTAAGCCACTTAAGCAGTACCAGTTTATTAACCAAGCGATTTATCAATATTTACACATGATGTCAATGGTAGACTTCTTGTCATAAATAATTATTGAGGTAATAAATAGATTTATTATTAAAACCTGATGACAAGTGCAGAGTGATTACCCTGATAAAGACGGATGACAGGTCTTCGTATCTGAGGCGACACTCGGAACTCTGTGCAGATTGAATATAAGGCCTCCTGCATGGATAATAAATTGTTATTTCAAAGAATAAAATGATTGATACATTTGCTTGTTGGGGGTAAAAGCACTGGGGAGAAAATTCTACTCCCTAACTTATTTAAACAGGCTATGGTGGAATTTTCTTTCCTTGTGACAAATTTAACTTTCCAAGAAAGTGACAGCTCTTTGGCAGAGACAGGAACAGAAGAACAAAATGTTTTAGAAGTGCCTAAAAGTCAGGTTTACTATGGAATACCTCTGCATATTCTTGAGCTCCAGGGGTGCCCTGAGTTGGGAGGACAGAGCATAGGTGAGAACATGGTGCGGAGTCTTGACTTGAAGTACCATGCCTCAATCAACAAGGAGACAAATGAAGCCTCTCAGTTAACACTGTGAAAACCACCACTGAGTCTTACATTGTCTGTCTCAGTGCACATGCACATTTTAACTTTTTTCTATCACTTTGATCTTACCATTTATGACATGTTATCCCTAGAGACCATTCATCTTCTGACAATCAGGGAAATGGCTGTATTGGGAAGAGACAGAGAGATTGAGGACAGAGATGGAATTGAACTGTATGTCCTATTCATTGTCAAATGTTTTATTCATATCTGCTCTTACTAAAAATTAAAATATAATGACAAATATTATGAAAACCCTTTCCAAGAAAATGCTCAAGATTTAAGTGTGTTTTCTTTATTTTATTTAATCTACTTGTATTTTTATAAACGGTAAGGAAAAGTGTGACAAATATATAATTTGAAATGTCACACAGCAACTGCAGGGGTGAACTAAGTCATAGAATTATTCTGTTTTCCAATTTGAATTTTAAGCAAACAATAGAAACATCAACCATGACATGTTTTTAATGATTTGAGATCAATTCTACATGAACTGCTTATTTGTGAAATTCAGGTATTCACTGATGAGGTCAGGAGTTGTGAGATGCCTTCATTTTTCTTTTTTTCATATTTTACAATTACTTTAAAAGCTATTTTTTGTAAAACAGTGTTTATTTTCCTTTTATCTTTCCATTATTGTGCTTTTTCATAAACAAAAGTAAATGTTATAGTTTGAGGAAGTTTTTGAAAATTTTGATAAGTTTTTTCTCTAGAACTTAGACTTAAGAAGAAAAATAATTTCATAACTCAATAATTTTCTTTTGTGTTTAAAATCTTTCTGAACATAGTTACAAAAATTGTAATTGTGTTTGTTTTTTCCTTAATAAAAGTTCTTTTTATTTCCTTGTAAATATTCATTTTAAAAGTACTAAATAGAGATAAAGACATTTATATTGAAAAAGTAAAGAAGAAACAAAGAGGTGTTTGAGAAATAAGGTCTTACAATTGCCAAAGCTTTATACTTACAGCTCAAAGCAGGAACTAGGGGATTACAAAGAAGAGATTTTAATGTCGACTGTGGTATATGTTTAATTCTCTAAGATGGAAAATTCATGAAGTTCAAGATCTGACAGTTATTAAATTAGATTCAATTAACATTTACAGCAACTACACAGGGTGTATTATGATTTTCAGGATAAAGCCTTGCTTTAAAATATATTCTCTGTATCCAAGAAGTGGATGATTACAAGAAGAGAAAAATCTATAAGCCTATAATTATTTTCCTAAACTCTGTAAAACAAATGATGGAGAACAGGCAGGCATGCTCTGTGGAAAGTTGAGGATGACTTCTTTAACACAGATCAACACAGCTTTTGTTTTTATTGGGGGGGGGGGTTGGTTCTACCAAGAGTCATAAATGTTAATCATCTTACTTTTGAGATGAAGAAATCCATAACCTTCTTTGGATTCAGCAAATATCTGTTGACTATCCTATTGTTAGCCAGTGATGTGAAATATTTAAAGACGGGCCAACGAAGACCCCCTCTGGTAGCTCACACAGAATTTGACATTAAAATATGTGGGAGAAATAATAAATTACTGTTACAGAAGGAAAATGAAGACAGAAAGAAACACAAATTAAAAAATGATAATATCCAGGGAAGTACTTCTACAGGAGGGAAAGAGAAATATATGTAACTAGACTGAGGAGCAAAACCAACACAACTCAGAATTCTTTTTAAGTAGAAAAGTAATTTATTGTGAGTACATTACATAAGCAGAAGTAATTTGAAAGCTGGAGAACAAGTTATCAATATACACAGATGACTGAATTACACTGAGTTCTACGTATTGTGCTGATTTTTGTAAATACCAAATAGTTGAAAACTGTCAGTTATAGGTATAATCACTAAAATTACTAGACATCAACTAAATAAAAGAATTTCTTCACGTGCTACCTTAATCTATGTGCATGCTCTTTACCCTACCCTGTGCTGTCAACAAGTGGATTAAGCATCTGACTCTTAGAGTTCAGTATCTTGGCCTAAGAATTAATACACATAATATCACTCTTGTAGAGAAATTTTAGTCTAGCAACACAGCTGTTCTGACCATATCCAAAGACTTTTGTGGTGTGTGCTGTCCAGCTGAAATGTAGACACACAATGCACATCTTTAATCCCTCTGCCTGGAATCCTTTAGTACACACCTTTCATCACAAACAATAATATCAGATTGAAGGGCAGACAAAAGTGAT
>JADRCH010000184.1:3607068-3680364 GCA_019843965.1 Rhynchomys soricoides
AGGGAGGGAAACTTTAGTCAATTCAGCAGTGAACTGGGAGTTGAGTCAGTTGAGAGGCAGTGCAGTAAGTGCCATGCAGTAGAGTTGAGTTCCTTTGTGAGTTCATGAAGATCAGTGCAGGTCAGCAGTTGAAGCTAGAGAATATGGAGCTTAGAAGATTAGAACAAATTTACAGAGTTATTTTGAACCCAACCAGTGTAATTCAGTGAGAAGCAGAGAGAAGCCAGATTGAATCAATCAGGTTTGAGAGAAATTTCAGCCAAAACAGCTGAACTGAATCACCTAGTCAAAGAGTGATTTTATTCAACAGTAAGTCTCAGCAGCTAAAATATTCTCAGGCTAGTCTGGAGGCTGAAGACTTTAAGGTGTGCACTTCCAGAAGTTGAGATGGCATAGAGGCTAGAAGCTTCCATGCCTAGGCTTAGTGATAGACAGAAATGCTCAGGGTCAGCCCAAGTCATTTATTCACACAGTGTGGGTATAGTCCTGCTCTCATCTATTTACCTCATGAAATAAAATCAACATTTTTATACTCTAGAAAACATTCTGGAGTGTTCTGAGACTACATGGTGTGCTAGAATCATAGAATTGGAGATTGGATTATATACAGGTTCTTTCTGCTAGCAAGAGTGGACATTGACTTTCATATCTTTTGGCCTCATCTCATCCACATCCTCCTTTTCATTTCCCTCCTCCTCCTCCTCCTCCTCCTCCTCCTCCTCCTCCTCCTCCTCCTCCTCTTCTTACTCTTGTTTTCTTCACATCCTGCTCCTATAAAAGATTGCCAGAAATGCAGATATTATAAAGAGACATAAGATTATTAAAATAACAGACGCCAAAGAGATGACATTTTCTTAGGAATAACATAATGAGAAAAGAAGTCAATGACAGAGGCAGAACTTGTCTGGAGAAAACAAATTTTACACAAACCTAAGAGTCATTCAAACCACTTTATAGGATGAGACTGGAGCCAATAAAAGACCAGAACTACACATTGACTGGAACTATTTAGCTATGAAAATATTTTGGTCTTTTATTTAAGCATTGATAACAATTCTGAACCCCAGAGTTGAACTTGTGGAATTCGCTGTATCTCTTTCATACCCTTTCCAATTCAGCTCCATTTGAATAAAGCTTTTCAATCTGCCTCCTTTAAATGGACAATTGAAGACTGGTGAACACAGCAGACTTGGAGCAAAGGTTGTAACCCCACATTTAATAACTTGTCTTTTCCTTCTCCTCTCTTCCTCCTCCTCTACTTCTTACCTTCACTCTATTCCTCATCTGCCTCCTCATTCTTTCTTGCTATTCCTTATTTTCTCCTCCTCCTTCTCATTTTCTCATTCCTCTTATATCTTCTTTTAGGGGAAAAATATGAGTATTTTCTCCTATTAAAATTCAAAGTATTCAAACACATCTTACAGCTTCCTTGCAGGCAGTGCCTGAGCCTAAGCATGGAATTCCATTGGTCAGTATTTTCAACAATGCGATGAATACATGAAAGAAATAACTTTTAATGAAAAAAAATATTCATTTTGCTTTGTACGTTCACATCCAGAGCTCCTGGCTGTATTACTTTGAGCCTGAGACCAGGCCAAAAACAAAAAAATACCCTGGACATTCAGACCACACAACAGAAGAGTCTGCTCACTTCAGGCAGTCAGGAAGCAGAGAGAGAGAAGGTCTTCCCCAACAGCCTTCTCTTCTATATCCTTTCTTTCAGCTGCCCCTGTCTATAGCTTATTAGAAGGTGTGGCACCATTGAGGGCAGCTTTTGTCCCTTAATTAATTGTTCATAAAAAAAAACCTTCACATATGGACCATAAATGAACTTTATTACTTACCTACATACTTCTCAATACCATCACATTAGTAATCAATATTAACAATAATGTTATGAGGCATTGGTACATTTCTATATTTCATAGCATTTGAGAGGCTGAAGCAGGGAAAATTTTAATTTAAAGAGAGTCTAGGTCACACAGAGAGGTCAAGTTCCCCTAAACTACTGTTTCCCAACTTGTGAGTCATTACTTACTCCTTTGGGGGTCATATATCAAACATGCTGCATATCTGATTTTTATTATTATTCATATCAGTAGCAAACCTACAGTTATGAAGTGCCAACAAACTAATTTTATGGTAGGGGAAACTACAAAATGAGGAACTGTATTAAAGGGTCACACCATTAAGAAGATTGAGAACCACGGCTCTAGACTATAAAGTTAGAACCTATCTCAAAAGAAAATTTAAGAAATAATTTGTCACCTCAAATGGTTTATATTGTCAAAGTGATGACATAAATACAGTTAGACTTCTGACTATGTCTGAAAGGGGGTTCTAGATTCATTTAACTGAGTGTGGTGGTTCAAAAATATTACTCATAGGAAAGTGTATTTGAAACCTTCTACCCCTTTTGGAAGAGCTGTCTGAGGAGGAATAAGAAGAGATCTGCATTCTTTGAGAAGTTGTATCCCAGAGTGCCTGTGCTGAGGTTTCAAACAAAGGCTCACCCCATTCCTGGTGATCTCTCTGCCTCCTGTTTACGAGTTATGATGAAAGTCCAGAATTTCACTGGCAATCTGGCTTGTGTGATGCCCTGCTCCCTGTCATTGTACATAGATTCATCCCCTAAAACTGTCACCCTCCAAATGAGCTCCTCTGTAAGGTACCTTGGTCATGGAGTGTTTCCACAGCAATATGACAGCAAGTGTGACACAGCATCTGGGAGACTTATCCTCAATGCTAGCAACACCACTCCATAAACTAGAGCCTCAAAATGAATAAAATAGGAAAAAAATCTGCTAATTTGTGTTAAGTCACTTTCAACTCTCCACAGAGCATGCATACATGTTGGCCAATTTTTTCTTTATACGGTTAACAAAAATAACTATCAGCTTACCCATTCATTTTGTCTATGTGTAATCACCCACTTCTTGGATAGATAGAAAACATTTTAAAGCACGGATTTAAAGCCCAAGACATAATATATCTTATGGAATTGGCATAAATCTTCCTCCTCTCTCTCCTTGACCACATGTCTCTGTTTTCTGACTACAGATACAATATGCCTAGCAATCATCTGTTCCTACACCTATGCTTTTTACATCAAGGTAGACTGCTTGAATTTGGGTCATAATAACCCTTCCATCTTTAAATTACTTTTGTTGAATATTTTGAACAAGAAAAATAACAACTGTCACAAGGATTAAATTCAATATATTCAATATTTTTGTCAAGCAAGAAACCTGAAGAGTTATAGAGTACAGAGTCTCAATTCAGTATGCAAAGGCTGCTGCTGATAGAAAGAAAGAAGGTAACCTCATTCTGTAGTGTCGGGAGAACTTGTAATGGAATGTGTCCTGGATATGGACAAAAGCTCTTGTAATGTCACTCTGACAATTTCATACATACATTGTTCATTACACAGATTACAATTACCTAGTCTCCCCCTACCAACATTTCCCACCTCCTTCTTACAAGTCCCTTTTCCCTACCAATCACTTTGCTGTTCCTACGTTTAACAAAAATCATCTTTATGATCACTTATTTTTGCATTTGCTTTGTATTATGCTCTGTGTAGGGGCTTCAGGGCAGGGGAGGCAGCCTCTGAGGGCCAGCATTCAGGAGAACACAGACTCTCTCTACTTCAACAACCATCCATTTCCCAACAGCTTCTCAGATAGTAGATGGATTTTATGACGCCCTCAGCCAACCATGCTGAGATTTTGGTTGGTGCTATGTTGTGTACGACTTGTGTACAAACACTGTGAGTCCATGCTTGGATGTATGGACTCTCATGTCTTGACAATATATCTTTGTAACTGATATCTACTATCGTATAATCTTTCTTTACTCTTCCATGCTGACTTTTGAACTTTGAAATGAGGGGTCTGATATAAATGCTACATTTAAAGGTGAGTTTACCATGCTCATTTACTCTTTAAATCTTGAACTTCAGTTGTGGATATCTGTATTAATTATAGATTATTATCTATTGCAAAAAGAATTTTCTCTGGTAAGGGATGAAAGATGTACTAATCTATGTTTATAAATATAAGAACTTGTTTGACATGTTTTTACACTCTCTATTTACCAGAATAATAGAATTAGATTTTCCTCTAGGGTCTACGACCTACCAAGGTAAGGTTTTGAAGCCCCCTTAATGGTACCAGACGTATGGGTTCTGTCCTGTAGAGCTTCCTTTACTTCTAATCAGGAAGGGAGTTATTACTTCCTTAACATTCATGCCACTGTTGTACCAGTGAACATACCTTGCCAGGTACATGATGATTATTACTGTAGCTTTCAGGGTTTAAAACTGGGTAAGACTGCTGACATTTCTGCTGCAGTAAGGTAAGTGAAACTTTTCAGCGCTATGAAAGCTACCTGGATTTATTTTCTTTCCATCTTCTTTTCCATGACATTTCATTAATTTCATGACATTAAGCCTTAGAAGAGTGGCATTAATGTTGTATTTAGAACAGACAGATACCACTTAGTCTCAGAACCATGAGCACCTGTACATATCTGTATATGAAATTGTCAAAGAATAAACTCAGTAAGCATTAAAAAACACTCAGGATTTCCTATGAATTCGTAAATTGAAGAATGTTCTAATAAGAAAATGCCAGCATACGGTTCAAACATCCAGATTCACAGCTTTTTCAAACCTGTGTTGCAAAATATAACAAACTTATATTCTAAATTACCTTCAGATAATTCTAATTACATTCAGATAACCTGGAAGCCCAGTCTTTGCTGCTTTTTTGTTTGTTTTGTTTTTCTAAGGGAGGAAGTATCCATGCTGCCCACATTCAGAGTGGCAATGTCACTTAATTATAAGAGCAAAACACAGGTCAACATCTTGTAATCATTACCAGTTTATGCATGGAGTACCTTCCTTTAAATGGTTTGTGACACCAGAGACTCCATAAAAACCCACAGGATATTGTCAATATTTTTTGTTTGGATATGGTATCATCTAGTGAATGCCTCTAGACAGAGGCTCACATGGAGGGTGCTAGTTAAACTCAGCAGGTTGCCAAATATAAATACAAGTAAAAACATGACAAAATGATGTGAAAGTTGGAGGGAGTAATAAGGAGAAGGGGGATTAATGAGGGGGAAAGCTGTGAAGGGGTCCGAGAGATGTAAATGTGAGCAGAATGAATAAGATAAGTGGATGAAAGTTTCCAGAATAAACGAAACAAACAGAAAACCCACCATTTGCCTTTTTTCTTTTTTCTTTTTCTTTTTCTTTCTTTCGGGTTTTTTTTTTTTTTTTGTAAATCATAAGACACTTTAACGAACTGTATTGACCGGACTATACTTTGTAATATCTTTAGTATTTATTTTTATATAATTTTTTGTTTGTTTTGCTACTTTATTTACATTTCAAATGTTTTCCCCTTTCCAGGTCTCCCCTTTGGAACCTCCTACCCCATCTCCCCTCCCCTGCCTCTATGAGGGTGTTCCCCCCACCCACCTACCCACTCCCATCTTCCCTCCCTGGTATTCCCCTATATTGGGGCATCGAACACCCTCAGGCTGAAGGGCCACTCCTCCCACTGATGGCCATTTGCCTTTTTTCTAATCAAGCACACTTGGCTCTTGCCCAGGACTCCAGTCTTCTTCCCTGGTGTTTGAGAAGGTGTTACTTCTGCCACATCTGTCAATTCAATTTCACAGACACTTCAACAAATCAGAATTCACTATATTCAATCACAACTGACTATCAAAGTGGATTTTAAAATGCAATGATGTCCTCCTCAATTTTTATAATCTGTAAGAGGCTTGGTTCTTTTCTCTCTGTAGTGATAAAATGGTTTAAGAAATTTTGTTTGCAGTAAATACCCACTGCCTTGTGTTCTCCCAAACAAAATGTTATTACAACAAAGGTGAGAAAACAGTTATTGTTTATTTTCTCCTGCTTCTTTCAATTTATATGGGCTGAGTGCCTTCCCAGCTGTGGTAATGTCCAAAAGCACCAGGAATATGAGGCACATACTCTATGTTTATGAGGCTGTTGACAAAGGACTCAAAATCCAATTTCTAGTCATGGCTTATTCAGAGGCCATAATCACACATTTATTGTCACCTTTCTTATAAAAGCCTAAATCCAAGCTCATCTTTTCAGAGGTTTCTGGAACAGAACAATAGATTACATTCAAATGCTACAGGGTCAGTTGTAAGATGCTTTCAGAGATAACGATTGGCCTAGATTTCAGCTCACTTACAACACAATGGTTTGGATAAGAACCGAGGTTGAGAATTTGAATTCACTTGACCTATTCAGCAAACCTAATAAACTCTCAGCAGAAGACACCACGGCACTCCCTCCCTCCATAATACAGTCATTCAAGAAATACCTTAAACACTCAGGCCTACAGAGATCACCTCAGGATTCATGGATTTGTCACTTCAGAAACAGTGCCTCCTTTTTCCAGTGTCTGTCTTCAGTATGCCACAGTCAGGCAAAATAAACAGTTATTGACTCTGAAAAGATAATACCGGCACATAGTCCATGCCACACAGAGAGAACAATGATAATCATTATGGTTTAGCTACAACATAAAAAACAACTACAGGTAAGTAAATAGATAAATACAGAGGCAGTTCAGTGACAAGCATTGAAATCATAAGATAGTCTTTTTAAGCAAAGTATTATGGTGTGTGCATTTTTACAATGTTATTGTTATTTATGACGATTGCATTTCTGCTGTAAGCTTAATTGAGGTGGAAAGACGTAGGCTATACATTATCTGTCCTCAGGTGTTCCACAGGGCAATCTCCTGATACTCCCTATGTTCCTATAAGCAATCTATGTGATCTTTCTGTGGATTGAGGACAAATCCATTCTTGGTCACATTTCAGTGTTTTTGCTATGGATATAGGTACTTAAACTGCTACATAATGTTCCTAAACAAAGAAGCATTTGTTTCTTAATTTTCTATTTCCATGGAATTCTGGCCTGTTAGATTTATAATAGGGTGTACTGTTTTAAATGTTATGGACATGCAGGGGGCAAGAAGTAGTTCTTACACCTACAAATAGATTTTATTTGTCAAAATCCACCAGAATAATCAGAAGAAAGTTTGGAAGGAAGTGTGTAGTGTCCACTGTGCCAGCAGTCTTCTTTCACCTTACAGGAAGACATAGGCCACAGAATATGCTAGAAGTTAAAAAAGGTGCCAGCACTGAATTATTGGGGTTTTGTCCTATACATAAAAATGAATCACAAAGTTTACCTCATAATTAGTCATAATGAGAAATTAACAATTACAACTAATAATAGAGCAGAAAAATTATCATAATACACCACAATTAAAATTATGTGAATACATTCCCTTTATCTACTTTTCTTTTTAAATAGATTCAGTCATTCATTGAAATACAGGAATATTTTTGAAACAGTGGAAATATGAACTGGATCTGATGAACTCTTTTATTTATTGTAAGTAGAATAATGAGGCTTAGGGCACCAAATTCCAGAAGAGATGTGTGTCTCATTTCCTTAACTTGTCTTTAAGGAAAAGAAAGTGACTGACTATATTATCTTCAGTAAGGTGATGCGGTTTGTGTGTGGTCACCTCCTCTGTATACAGTGATTTCTTCTATTATGAACCATGGTTCTCATCACTCACATATATGCATGAGCATATTTACACTCATACAGCCATATTTAAGGGAACAAGGTGCCAACAGAGGAAAAAAATCTTCTACATATGAACTCAGAATAAAACAGCTCTCTCTTGTCTTGCAGCCCTTGCTGATACCAGCCCACTAAGTTCTTTCCCCCTCCAGCCAACAGAGATTTGTAAAGCCAGACTCATAAGACCTGCCCTATTTTAAAAATCTCTGTGACTTTCGAGAGGAAAAGAACAACACACTGAAGCAAATTCCACTCCGAATTTGAACATGGCCCTGTGTAGCTGCAACCAGCCATGGTCCAGCATGCCTTTCCTGTCTTCTACACTCATGGAGACATTTTCTCAGCCTTTTTGTGTCTACTTGAAATTGTGTTTTATGTTAGTCCAATTCTTTTAGATTTGAGTTCTTATCTGAGAGAAAATTATATCTTTGACTCTACCACTTCAAGCCCTCCCCAAAATACACAAAATGACAAAACCCCATATCCATGGACTTCTTATGCAAATTGTTTCTATTCACATTTCAATATGATAAAGAGAAGCCTGGACTTCACAGCCACACAAAGATTTCTTTGTGTATTCCCTCTGAGGCAGAGGTCAGCCTGGCATAAATTTGCATAAGTAAGTGAAACCCTCCAGACATGCTCCAGGGTGTACATCTAAGCTTCTAAGTCTGTCTTCAGGCAGAGGATGATAATGTTTTTTAGAAAAGTCAAAGAACTGAGTCTATTTATTTATCTTTTCATTTCTTATAATCCAACCCTAACTGATTTAGCTTTAGTTTTACCTCTATAATTATGTCATTGGAAGAATCTGAAAAGAAATTAATTGTAATTATCTTTGGAAGGATGAGATTCTGGAACATTTTTCATTAATATTATTACTGCTATTAGTTTAATTTTATATGGTGTCAATGCTTTCTATTAATTTTAAAGAAATCCACTTTATGACATTATAAATAGGAATTATTGAATAATTGCCTGCTCCATTATTATTGTTCAGGTATCCTCATGTATGCAGCAGGAGCTATTAATCAGTAAATGTTGATCCACATATACCAACCCATAGTGATTTCTAGATGAACAGTCTAAATTTCGCTTTTTCATACCAAGGTCATGTGAATCTGTCTAAAACACTATCTTTTGAAGACCTTTCTTCTTCAAGATAAACATTTGTCTTAATTAAAAACAAAATACTTGGAGAGATTTGAATGTGTACGGGATGGAATACATTTACCATGGCCCCAAGTATTGAGGTCAGAGGACCCTTTTCAGGACTCATTTTTCTCTTTCCATCAAGAGGGAGGGATCTGACACATGACTGGTAATAACCTTTTTACACTGGGGGATGGTGAACAAGATTTGTGACACTGATTTTGCTACTTCTGAATATTTTAAGACTTTTAATAAAACATATGCACAGGTTAATATATATGAGCAACTATTCATGCATGTTCTTGTAAACATATCTGTGTAATTTGATTCATCTATTTTACTACCATGGGTTGCCACTGTTCTTCCTGTCTGTCTGCTTGTCTGTCTGTCTGTCTGTCTGTCACTTATATTACCATTTTTATGATTAAGATAATGAGTTACTGTTTTAGTCAGGCTTTTTCTTGCTGCACAAAACATCATGCCCAAGAAGCAAGATGGGGAGGAAAGGGTTTATTCAGTTTTCACTTCCACATTGTAGTTCATCATCAAAGGAAGTCAGGACTAGAACTCATACAGGAAAGAAACCTGGAGGCAGGAGATAATGTAGAGGCCATGGAGGAGTGCTGCTTACTGGATTGTTTCCCCTGTCTTGCTTAGCTTACCTTCTTATAGAATCCAGAATCACCAGGCCAGGAAAGGTGCCACTCACAGTGATTATTCTTGATGAATAATTGAGAAAATGCCTTACAGCTGGAGGCATTTCCTCAAGGGAGGCTTTTCTGTGATAACTCCAGCTTGTGTCAAGTTGACACAAAGCCAGCCAGTATACCTACTGTGCATTTCCTCAATGTTAGCATGTATAAGAGGGATTTTATTGGCATTATCTACCTAACTTACAAGTGAGCTTTGTACACATAAACTAATTTACACTAGAGAATTTACCTATAAACAATACACTTTTCACCAGGTCTTTTGAAGAATACTGAAGAAAAGTATGCCTGCCTTTCTGCCCTGGATGTATATTACCACCAACACTTTTCATTGTTGGCCTCGGACAACATGAAAACCTGACTTGACTCCATTTTAATTTCAAAGTACTGCCTACTTCCCACACTCACCCCTTTACAATACTTATACTAAAGCACAATAATGTGATACATCCTTTTTTAACCATTAAGCACGAGATGGTCCTTCCCATTTGTCTTTCTTCCTTCGTTCTTAATTCTGACTTTGTTCAAAATCAAAGCCTGCGTTTTTGAGGTACTGCTTTCACCATGTTATTCTAAAGGCAATGAATTTGAAACTACATTCCAGACAGTGGAGAGAGTCTTGCTGACAGAGTGAATTTCTGCTGACCTAAACTTGACCTGGAACCCAAGGGTGAAAGAGCTCTTGAGAACAGCAATCAGCATCCCATTTCCTCACTTGTCTGTGGATGGAAGATATTAATTGTCTGATAGGCTTTACCCCTCCGCCTAGACTCCTTCTCACAAGTCTCATTTCATTGAACCTATTGTTTATTGCCAAACTAGCATGTCATATTTGGAAGTCAAAAGGGAAGAGCTCCCCTTATTACAGAGAATAGAAGCTGTTGAGCTGTTTAACAATGAATGAGAGAAATTATTATTGTTTAAAATGGAAAAAAAAAATCAGTGGCACGGAATTTTAAGCCAGCATTTCCATTTGAAGCCATGAATAATGTAGTTATGGTAATATAGTTGCTATTCATAATTACGAACACTTCATTCCTCCACATGTTCTCATGTCACACAGAGCAGGCTGGTGAGATCTGGTCTGCTTCTGATTGTTTTTGCTCTGTTTTGCATTATAAATTATACTCCATTCAATCCTGACTACCCCAACTGAATGGCAGCCTTTGGCAACATTAAAGTCAACAGCAGCATGTCTCCAAACCACCTCTGCAGGATCAAATGTGTCTGTTAAATTGGAGTTTCATTCCAATCAAAAGTTAGATCTCTTTGGCATCAGGTCACACATTTAGCCATTTAATAATGAAAGTTGTTTGTTCTGAGATTATGTATCATAATCCTTCTTCTTCATTTAGCCTTCCACTGCCCCTGGACAAAGTCTACCTATTATATATTTCTGAGTTTTTTTGTATTTTTTTTTTAAACAGCAATGAAGACTACTGGTATTGTCTTGAATCACATTTTGTTACAAATAGCAGATTTTCCACTTTAGTAGACCTTTATATAATAAACTTAGACTGTATTATACTTCTGTCAATTAAATATGACTTCTCAATATCTTGACACATGTCTAGTATTATACATTCAGTAATAAATAACTGTATGAAATACCTAGCAAAATTAACAGTTCTTGAAAATATGTTTCAACCTAGTAATGTAGCTCATGACAATGGAAAAATACAACTATAACTTCAATGGTGAAATGTTCAGGAGTCAAATATGAGTGATTGTGGCTTGAAAAAACAGATTCTAGTTACCCCAAATTCCATGTTCCAATATGAATGTCATTGTATGAAGTAATTATGATAAAAAGGAAGAATGTTATAAATCAAAGTATCTTGAAACTACATTGTTAGAAAAATTAAGTAGAATATAGCAGAGCAGAGAAATCTCACCTATACTTCACTGATGGTATCTGTTGCCTCTTAATTTTTAGTTCAATGAAAACTAGGATTTTATTAGCTACTACATTCCAAAGCCCTTCTGTCTGATAGTCATGGGATGTTACAGACAACAGAGGTGGGAAAAAATTCGTTAACTTAAGGGGTTAAACATAAATTGTAATTAATACCTGGATCTGTTACACTTTTTACTCATCACTAATGTTCTCATCAGTCAAACAGCCATTAAAAGGTACAGCTTCTTTCAGATTCAGATACAGATTTCAGGTATAGTCTCTCACATTCAGTTGGAAGACATCTTGTCTAATATGTAGAAGACTCTGAGATCAATGGCTGGTACCAAATACACTGGGTTTGGGAGTACACACTTCTGATCTCAGCACTTAGGAAGTGGAAGCAGGAGGGCAAGAAATTCATGATTATCATCTGCCAATAGTAAGTTCAAAATTAACCTAATATACAGGAAAACCTTGAGAAAAAAACAAACCAAGAAAAGAAAAAAAGAAAAATCAGAATCAAATTAAACCAAGCTTATCTCTCAATTACTTACTAAGCTAAGAAGTAACATTCTCAACAATCTGAAAATAAAAATGTTTCCTTTCAATGAACTCTCAATTATTATTTTTTAAAAATATTATTCATATTCCTATTGTCCCAAAAATGGCTAAATTAAGATCACATCTGGAAATGTATCATTATATTTAATCTATCATTCTCATGGTTATTAAGTTATCTATACAAGATGAAAGGTAGCTTTAATCTCATAGATACTGACTGAGATTGAACCGTGAGTAGTAAGGAAATGCATATATATTTGTCTGTCTGGAGGATGTTTCAAGAATATTACATTTTTTGGGAAACTAAAAACATAACTCAACTTGACAGATAAGGGTTTTTAAAGAAACTCATGTTAATAATGAGAAGGAAAAGGAAGGAGGATGGATGACAGGTAGTGTGGGAGAAAATGCTCTGATGAAGAAGTTACAAATACGACTGAACTCAGGATAACAGAAGAAAAGAGGGAAAGTTCCAAAACACATATAATTGAAATAATACTTCCAGACCACCTTGCATTATCTTGGTATTTTCTAAGATAAGCAGCATGTCCTTTCTTGAGTTTCCATTGTCTTTGTTGTTGATGGCAAACTGAGCATGTACAGAAGCATGACCATCCACCATCTCTTTTACTTCTTTTGCTTAGAAAATAGGTAGAGTTTATTACACAGTAAAGTGAAACTCTCCCAAGGGGTACAAAGAGACAATGGCTAAAAGGCTCGTTGCAGACCAAATTACTCTCAAGTGGTGAGAATTCACAATACTCAAAATGATCTTCATGCCAGCCTACATTTTAGATACACTGTACAGTTTCTGAAGCCTCTAGAAGTGGGCCTTCTTGTAGACATTTTCCAGGTGATTGACAGGCCTCAGAGTCTTAGACTCTTACCAGAAAACCTGTGGCTAGATACAAAATGTAGAAGGCTTAGATAATTATCTAGGAATGACCTTCAGAAAACTCTGAATATCATGTCTCCACCTAGGTTTATAGATAAAACTCAAATCTTATTCTTTCGATTAATTATCAATAATTTGATGTTTTGATTCCAGGAACTGATTTTGGAGAAGGCGTTCTTTTCCACTGACCATAAAAACTATTAGTATCTAAATAGATTTCTAACAAACCACAATCAAGATTTGAGACTCTTAAATCATCTAAGAAGTTGGCATCAAGTGAAGCTAGTTACTTCCTGCTCAAATGAGTCATACACAGATTTACACTCTATAGTCCTGTTGACTTATTTCCCTGAATGGAGAATCTGGGGGACAAGATAAATGATATTTGACTCCTCTAGACCTACCTGAGGGAAGATCACCTGCAAACGAGAGGAGATAAATTTAAGACAGCCATTAAGTACATAATACCTAAAAACTAAAAGCATAGGTAAAATTCTGATGGGTATAACTTGTGGATTCTTTCAGGAAAATAATGAGGTCCATTTGAAAGGCTGTTTCTGAAACGTATGGTAGTGTATGGTATGGTTTGAACCTGAAAATTTTAATTGTTTATAGAAGATGTTTATAGTGGAAGTATCAGCAGGATGAACTTTGAATTAATAGACTCTGGCAACCGGGTTCAGTATGGAAAAGACAGGTTTGGTTTGATTAATGTACATTGCTTATAGTTGGTTTCAGGTTTCAACAATTGACTTGAAGAAGAGATAGCTACTGTGAGATTATAGAAGTAGAGAAAATGGTGAAAAGTCAAAGACCCAGTCATTATTTTCTTTGATATTTGGACTAAATTTTTGGGCCTAAATAAAGGATAAGTTGCCATCTTGTATATCAGAAGACAGAAACAAAAGGCTGGCAAGAAGCAAAATCAGATAAAATAGCCTGGTGGTTCAAGGAAGGATGAACAAATAGTCAATTTTTATTTTTGCAACTTTTGAAAACTCAAGTATTCATTATTATTTATATGTTGACTTGTACTAAATGTCCATGTTTCCTCTAGAGAATATCTTTTAAGGAGGAGAATATATAAAATCATTTGGGTATCTGCTTTTATCAATAGTGTTCTGTTCCATAGCTGGTGAGGACATTACTAAAAAAAGCATACGTGAGGAGTAAATTATATTATAAAGGAACAATGAAATATTTGGCCATTCCATTCATGTCCATTATCTAGAAGAATTGGGGAACAAATATCTGAAACACATGGTTAAGAACAGTGTAAGAAGCCCTGCTACCATGTAGAGTGTTTATGGTACCAATAACTTCAAGATTTATCTGAAATGCTGCTCCTATTGAGGGTAACGATTGAGTTGGAGGTCAAGTGATAGTGATGTCTTTTTCATGTAAGGGACTACATGTGGGGCTCTGATCTTGATATTCTTTAATCCCCATGGCAGTAAATTATCCTATGATCTCTCTTATCTCATTAAGGGTAAGGAGTCTTAAAAGTTACCCAAAAGACAAGTATGTTTAGTTCTAGTCCTATCTAATGACAAATACAGAATTTATTTTGTGGTCTTTTTTTTTTTTTTTTTTTTTTTCTGAGGAGTGTAATAAGAAAAAATCTCATTAGCATAGAACTGTAAAAAGTTCTACATACCATTTTGTTCCTTATTCTCTCCACCTTCTTCCTCTCTCTGCCCCCTACCCCTCTTCCTAACTTTTTCCACTTTTTCCCCCTGTGTCCTTTGCCTAGATCATGGTTATAGCTATATTTAGGAGACATCACTTTAGTCTTGGTTCTCAATAGCAACTATTACAATTTCCTTATGATATCAGGAGCAGATGGAATATGAAACTGTCTGAAAAAGCATTTTGCCTTCAGAGGAGAAAAGAACAATTGCCGTTCACTTTTACATAACTTGCTTAAAATGTTCTAAAGAAGTAATAGTGTTGTCATTAGTTGACAGTGATTGGTCCTTCATGTACAACATCAAACTTAAATTGTTTGCTTATATTGTTTTTTTAAAGGTAAGTTAATCCCATTCTTTCTGAGGGTTAGAGATTAAATTTGTCTTAATTATGAAGAGTACATTGAAAGGTAAAGAAACAAGAATCAAAGGGTATTTACTCATCTAGAAAAGAAAGAATTCTAGCTCACCATCTTTATGATAGGAACTGAGCATGCTCAGAAAAGTTTCCTGTATACCATGCACATGCACATGCAAATGGGGTCCATGGCTTTGAACTCAAAATGCCCACAAACATATCTTCTCTCTGTTTTTGAACCATAACCTGCATATCCTCATCTAACTGAACATTCTCAGAAATGTACCTACCCCAGATTGCTTTCCTATATGAGAATATTTAAACTTCCTGAGTTAAAAACTCCATGTTTCCTTTGTTCATGGAGGACACTGCTTTGGAAGGAATGCAGTGCTCACTTTGTCTGCTGCCTTTATGTACTTGCTCTGTATTTATTTATCTTTTGTCTGTTCTGCTTGGCTTTGCACTAATCCAGATGTGAACCGATTACCTTGCCTACATGATCAGTGTAGTGAGATTTACTGATCTCTTCCCCACTTTTGCGCCTGTTACGCCATGGCATAGGCCTAGAATACTTAGCTAAATACTAAGCTTTACCACAAACCCAGTACAAATCATTATCTTCTCATTTCATAGAAAAGTCAATAGAAAAAAATTACAGTTGGTCTTTATTTAATTATCTACATTAGCATACATACTATGAGGCTAAACTATTTTGATTTCCTCAATTCTGGTCCTCTCTTTCTTCCATCTTTACTTCTTGTCTTTCTTTTTCTCTGAACAAAGTTATTTTTTGTCCTTAAGTCTATAAATTTCTGAAAAAGAAACACTGAATCTCAGTAAGGTGAAGGATGAATGATGAAGTAGCATCCTATCCAACTATTTTCAGAAGCATTACTGTAACTCATGATTATTGATTGCCTGCTGAGTAAAAGACACTTTCTATGTGAATTAATATTTAAAGAGCTTGAGATCCACTGTAGTAAGCCAAGGCTATGCAATATGTAAACAATATCAGTCTGGGTCCAAAATTATTCACTTGCTAAATTTTTAGTAGAATGAGAGTCTTGAATCTTAACTTGCTACATGCTCTAGCAGCTGTGTCCCTTGGACCAAATTCCTAACCTCCATGAGCATCAGTTTGCTTTGATGTAAAACAAATGCTAATGATGCTTATCACGTTGTTTTACTCTGAAAATTAAATTGAAAAATAAAAGAAAGTGTTTAGTGCTAAATAATTTTTAATTTACTAATCTTTGCTAACCTGCCTTTTCTTTGTTAGATTCTCCACTGGAATTCCTAATCCCAAATCTTGACCTTTGTATGAAACTAATACCAAAGTCTTTTCACATTTCAACATGCAGGTGACAGTAGGACCTTCATTATCATCTTGGATGTGAAGAGTGTAATTCAAACACCCTATTAATGTTATTTCGAAAATAAATAAGTAGTAGTGTACTCCTCCCCCCCAATCTATTTTAGTATTTGTATGTTTTTAAAGTTTCTACATTGGTCTCAAAAATAATATATGGTGTCATGGAAGTTTGAGAAACAGAAAAAGACCACAATCAACATGATTTTGAGTGAGACTAGATTTCAAGATAAGAGATGATTCATACGAGGCATTTTGGACAGTTACAAAACTACCTCAACATTTATATATATATTGGGGGATTCTTAACTAATCATCCTCAAATCTGCCCACTTCAACCTTGTGTCTTCTTGCAATAGATCTAGTTCCAGCAGCTTCTAACGAGCAGTTCATCCTGGAAATATGTGTTTATATATGGAAAAGAAAATTCATTATTGTCACAGTGACACACCTACTCCAACAGGGTCACACCTTCTAATAGTGACACTCCCTGGGCCAAGCATATCCAAACCATTACAATCCAGTTCCTGGCCCCCACAAGCTTGTTTAAACATGAGTCTATGGGGGGCATACCTAAACATAGCATAATGCAAAATACATTTAGTCCAAATTCAAAAGTCTTCGTGGTCTATAGCGTCTCAAAAATGTTAAAAGTCCAGAGTTCAAGGTCTCTTCTGAGATTCATCCAATCACTTAATTTAATCCCTAAAGTAAGCCAGGAAACCAGCTGGACAAATTCCAAACTCTACATCTCCGTGTCTGATGTCAAAGTGGTCTTCAGATCTCCAAGTCCTTTTTCATCTTTATTGACTGCAACAAACTTCTTTCTCCTGGACTGGTTCCACTTCCTATTATTAGCTTTTCTCAGCAGATGGCCCATGGCTCTGGCATCTTGAACATCTTGGTGTCTCCAAGGCAACTTTAATGTTACAGCTTCTTGTTTCAATGTCTGGAATCTACACATGATCTTTTGGGCTCCTCCAAGGGGCTGGTGTCACTTCTCGATCCCTGCCCATTGTAGCTCTCTAAGTTCAGGGTAATCCACTCCAATACTGCTGCTATTCTTGGTGACCATCCCATGTTACTGGTATTGGACATGAAAGGCACAACTGCCTGACATTCCCCCTCGAGAAGACATGGAAACAGAAAGTGATGCAATTAACAAGAGGTTTATAATTTCCAATGCATTGGGGTCATCCTGCACTCAAGAGAGGCAACCCTGAATTCTCAAGGCTCACACCTTTTATACATTCTTGAGGCAGATTCTGGTCACAGCCTGGGTTGGTTGTTGACCTTTCACACAATGAGGGGACTCCGTGGTGAGCCATCACTGTGGTTATTCTTTACCCCAGGGCCACTGTTGTTTGGGAAAGCCTATGTTGACAGAAAATATCTGCTGGCCAGGTCGCCTCATCTCTAGGGAGAGGAGGAGTGGAGGAATACCCCTTTCTCAAGTTCCACAGGAAATATCTGCTAGCTAGGTGGCCTTATCTCCAGAGAGGGGGGGAAGGGATGAAAATTGTTTCTTTCACTGGCATCTCCAATATGCTGGGATCTTCCTCTGCAAATAGGCTTTAGCAATAGCGTCTCATAGACTCTCTTTATCTTGCCAAGCCTCAATTTCTTGGCATGATCCCTTCAGTCCAAGGGTATCAACTGCAACTGAGGCTGAACCTCCACCAATGACCTTCCATGGATTCTCACAGTGCCAAGCCTCAGCTGCTCTTCACGACTCCTTAATTCCTTCAAAACTAGTACCACCTGGGAGATTCTTACACATTACCAAGTACAGCTGCAACAGGAGTTACAATCTCTGGAACACAGCTTTTTTTGTGCTCTCAGAAAACACTTTCCAGAATAATTCACCTCACTGATACTGGTCTCTTCTTAATTACCACTAATATCTTAGCTCCAGCTAACCAGCATCAATAGTCCAGTAGTTATTCTGGACTCTAAAGCCAAAGCCATGTGGCCAAAGCTGCTGAGTTCTGCTGCTTGTTGGGGCTGGAACATGGCCATCCCCCACCCCCATTCTATCACATCATCACCAGCTTTCTGTTTTCCAACTTCACTGCCAAAGCTTGGGCTGTCCAGGAACTTGTTCTGTAGACTGACTTTGAACTCAAGAGATCTGCAAGCCTATCTGCTAAACACTGGGATTAAAGGTGTGGTCCACCAAGCCTGGATTTAAGTTTCTGCTTCCATGCCGGGACCTAAATTTAGATGGGTGGGATCTTGCCCCAGGTCACTACTCCCTTAATTCAATTTAATATCCTTGAACTTGGGTTCAGCTCCTTTTCACTTCCTGGTGTCCCTTTAATACTGGAACAATGTATTATATATTTTCCCTTTCTTAGCTCTCTAGACTTGTTTAAAATGCTCTTCAGGGGACTTAACTAGAGAACAAAGTTTAGAATAGGTGTTTCTGAGACTTCCTTTGTAATTGCAATTAATCTGAATCTCTGCAACTAGCCCAGCTGACTCTTCAGCCAAGAGCAAAAGGTAGCTACCTTCTTCACCAAATTACCACAAAAACAGTCTCTAGGCCACATATTGAAATTCTTCACTGAAACCTCTTGGGCCAGGCCCATACAATTCAAATCACTCTCAATAGTAAAGTCTTTCACATTCCTACTAGGATAGCCCATTTAGCCCCATTTAAAGCATTCCACTGCTTTCAAAATCCAAAGTCTCAAAACCTACACTCTTTCAAATGAAAGCATGGTCAGGTCTATCACAGCAATATCCCAGTCCCTGGTACAAAATTTTTTCTTAGTTAGGGTTTTAATGCTGGGAATAGAGAACATGATCAAGGCAATTCTTATAAGGCCAACATTTAATTTCAGCTGGCTTATATGTTCAGAGGTTCAGTCCATTATCATCAAGGTGGGAACATGGCAGCATCCAGGCAGGCATGGAGCTGGAGGAGATGAGAGTTCTAAATCTTCATCTGAAGAACTCTACTTTAATACCGACTTTCTGGTAGCCAGGATTAGAGTCTTAAAGCCCACACTGGCAGTGACACACCTACTCCAACAAGGCCACACCCACTCCAACAGGGTCTCACCTTCTAATGGTGCCACTCTTTGGGCCAAGCATACACAGACCATCACAATTACTCTGTGCTACTGGAATGTTTTCATTTTTGAAGATTAATCGTTATTTTCAACTTAGCCAATCATCTCAAAGACACACCCACATATGGGTTGGGCCCCATTTTGACCCTGGTTTGGGCCTTGAGAACAAACCGGAGCCTGGCTCAACTTTCGAGACCTGTCTGTCTCACTTCTGCCCAGGGTTGACTCAGCAGGACCTGCCTGCCAGCTACTGCTGACATAAAATGAACTTATTAGCCCTTTCAGTTACCTCTTACCCTCCCATCACCCTTTCCCACCTCCTACATCTCTTCCCATACCTAAGTGCAGACCTCCTTGCCTTCTTTCTATAAGCATGTGCCTAATTTAGTAAAGTGAGTTCCTTCTTCGAGAAGACTCCTGGCCTGGCCTGTTTCTTTTGGGTTGTTAACACTCACCATCTTGCTCAGCCTAGGACAGACCCAGCTGGACCAGGTTCTCTCCTCTTGCCTGGGCCTGTTGGCAAGGAGCCAACACATATGAGTCTGAAATAGTGTTTTCAGAGAGGTTTAACTGATGAGGAATGAGCGTCCCTAAATACAGTTGACACCACCCATTGAATAGGCTTGTGAACAATAGAACATGGGCAAAGTGTGATGAGCTTCAGCATGTTTCTTTCTGTTACCTCACTACAGGCTCAAAGAGACAAGCTTCGTCAAGAGCTAACTGCTTCACTGTTTCTACCATTTTGGATTGTATTCTTTCAAGCTGTGAGACAAATTACCTGTGAGTCAAATTAACCCTGCCTTTCTTGAGCTGTTTTGCTTATGTATCTTGTCCTAGCAAGAAGAAAAATAATTAGTACATATTCAATAGTCTGCTAAGGAACAGCATAATTATATATGCTGTGGTATTTGGGGAAATTGATTTGAAAAGACTGTAAAATACAGGTTACCTGAGGAGCAAACATATTTTAATACAGGTGTAAACCTGGATTCAAATGCAACTCATCTGTGATCGGCTTTCTCAAGGAATCTATTACAAGAAGGAAAACTACCTTAGGTAGGAGTGTAATCCCCACCCACCTGCTTGACACAAATCCTATTTTATATGATGTGGATGTGGTGACTGTGCATAAGTGATTTACCATCTGCCTGGTCTTCCAAGCAGGCTAGGAGAAAAACAAATCAAACAAACAACACGAAAACAAAACAAACAAACAAAAAATAAAAAAAACAAAACCTAGGGCTGGGGTTCAGAAGGCCATTGGTGAAGGTACAGCATCAGTTGCAATTGATGGCCCCGAACTGCAGGGGTCATGCAAAGGAGTTGAGGCTTGGCACCATGAAGAGAACCTATGAGAGGCTATTGGTAAAGCCTACTTGCAGTAGAAGACAGCAGTGTTTTGGAGATGCCAGTACCATGAGATGACCACCAAAAACAGCAGCAGAAGTGGGGTACAGGCATTTGTAGCGTAGAAGACAAGGTATGTGCTACAAAGGACAGAGCTGGAGAAGTGATTCAAGCCCTTGGATGAATCCAGAAGATCGTGAGTGAATCCCAGACATAGGACCGTTGGAGTTTGATTTTGCTTTTGATTGTGACTGTGCCCTGATATTTTTCCCTCTTTAAGCAAAGGGGTATTTTAGTGGAGCCCAAAGTTAAAAGACTTTGAATGTTTTAAAAGACCTTGAATTTTAAACGATGTTGGATATTTTAAAGGTATTAAACTTTTAATATGCAAGACTGTGGGACTTTTAAAGTTATTTAGATCTTGGAGATGAATAAAGAAGTATAGTCGAGGCTTAATGGTGATGTATTTCTGTGTCAAGTTGACAAGGGGTCAATTGTACTGGCTGGTTTTGTGTGTCAACTTGACACAAGCTGGAGTTATCACAGAAAAAGGAATTTCAGGTGAGAAAATGCCTCCATGAGATCCAGCTGTATGGCATTTTCTCAATTACTGATCAAGGGGGGAGGGCCCATTGTGGGTGGTACCAACCGTGGGCTGATAGTCTTGGGCTTTATAAGAAAGACAGCTGAGCAAGCCAGGGGAATCAAGCCAGTAAGAAACATCCCTCCATGGCCTCTGCATCAGCTCTTGCTTCCTGATCTGCTTGAGTTCCAGTCCTGACTTCTTTTAGTGATGAATAGCAATGTGGAAGAGTAAACTGAATAAACCCTTTCCTCCCCAACTTGCTTCTTGGTCATGATATTTTGTGCAGGAATAGAAACCCTGACTAAGACACTCGTCATTACGGAAATGTAACTCAAAATAATGATGAAACACCACCATGCATCTTTTTGGATAACTTTATTAAAAAGATAAAAATTATTTAAGTGTTGGTTACTATATGGAAGGAAGAAACCCATTTTACTAATCTAGGACATATTTAAATTTTTTAGATAATGAAATAAAATATTGTATTTTCTTTCTTACACACACACACACACACACACACATATAATCTCTATATAGGTTAGTTTTAACTATGAACTCATCAAAACTTAAAATCATGTGGGAAGAGAATTATTTAGATCAAGTTGGAATGTAGCAATGTCTGTGGAAGGTTATCTTCATTGTTAATTTATATACAAAGAACGAGCCCATCATGGCAGGAGGTCCTGAATAATATGATTGGTGAAAGCTACATAACAGCATGGACAAAAGCAAAGATCCACATGTTAATAATTCCCTGCTTCTGATACAGACACGACAATGGGTCAGAACCTGGAGGTGTAAGCCAAATAAACCTTGTCTTCCCCAAGTTGTTTTGTCAGGATGTTTTATCATTGAAATGTAGATGAAACTAGAACAAGTTTTTTAAAATATAATGACAACACAAAGTTCACGATTTTGTCAGCCTTGATTATGTACTTGCCTTTTGAACCTCTGCATTCTTTTCAATTTTTGTTTCTAAAATAAGTAGTGCCTTCTCCTATACAAAATAGTTTCCTTAGTCAAGTGCTTGCAGGAAAGAAACAGAAGCTCTTTCTGACATATATTAAGACTTATGCCTGAAGGAACAACAACAACAACAACAACAACAAAACCACACTGCGTATCACATGATACACATTGCCACACAGTCCCCAATCCATTCCCCCTGTTGGTCATATTGGCATCTCTTTTTATTATGCCATGGCTATAGGACTCACATCTGAGTTACAGAATCATCTCATCACTCTTGTATTTTCTGATCCTTAAAAAGACTGACTTCAATGTATAAAAGAATCCTTGTGACTAGGCAAAACAGTGCAGAGGTTCCTTCCATTTGTATTCTTGCTGAGGCCATTCCAGCTTTAACTACAATTTGATCTCCGTGATGGAAAAACCCATTGAAAATTATCCAACTCTATTCTAGGGACCAAAGGTCTGGATGTTCTAGATAACTTATCTTAGTTTCTGTTAAATTGCCTGTTCCTGTAAAATTGTTTCCTTCAAATTGCTTACTTCTACAACTGCCAAGCAAGAAGAAAGAATTTGGTTTCTGCCTTTAAAACCTTTATGTTCTGGATATTCAGGGCCATAACTAGGTCCCAGTGTACGTAATAGTGGCCCAAGCCAGCAGGAATAAAGACTTTCAGTTGGACATAAACTGTATTGGGGAGGAAATCTCTAGTCGGGCTACCTGTGGCATTTAAATCTAAGATGTATCAAACATACAGATATGGAAAGGACAGCTGCATCAGAATTCTTAAACATCTTAAGTAAATTAGTATGTCTTTTCCTCCATATCTCTATGGACCCTAGATACACATTTGTTTCCAATGTTTGGGAATATGTGGCCTGAAATATTTTCCAACAGTCTTCTTTTAATATTCTGATGCTCTGAGTATTCAAAGACCCTAAGTTATTCTAGTAATTATTTTATAGATAGAATGAGTGAGTCCAAGAACAGAACACACTTGGTATTGGTAAGATGTACTCTATGTACTACTCTAGAAATATTTCTATAGCACAATGGAATATACATGTAATTGGATAGCCTTCTCCTATTTATAATGACATGATTGTTTGATATCTTTCATTTTCTTGTGTTCTGTGCACTCTGCTTCCAGATGAGTTATGATGTTTATATTGCTATATAATGATAAATTTATGATTTTAGAAATACATGTGGTTTATGTAGGATAAACATATTTCAAATTAGAAGAGACTAGATGATTATATAGAAACAGGATTTAGAGTGAATCACTGCCGGAGAATGAACACAAATGGTTCTTGATAATTTAAACTGTGACAAGTAAAATTCCTTTGAATCAATGCCACTAATAAAATGTAAAGTACTATATACTGCTCTTATAGTTCATGCAATATTGAAATTAACATGCAAGTTCCACTAAATTCATTGGTACTTTATTGCTTACAGTATTGTTAAATGATATGTAGATTAAGGAAGAAGAGAAAGGAAATTTGTCCAAAAGTTTCAATAGAAAGCTCATACCATTAGTTTTTTTACTGATACAATTATTTTATTTACACTCCATCTGTTGCCTTCTTCAAGTCCCCCACCTCACAATTCCTCAACTTACTTCTCCTCACCCTTGCGTCTGAGAGGGTATTTCCCCCCCCCACAGGCTGCCCCCTTTCCCTGGGGCCTCAATTATCTTGAAGATTTTACTGTAAACTCTTAACTTTTTTCTTAAGTTGAATCTACCTAAGGCTGGTCCCATGTGAGACATAGCTGAAGGTCAGATAAATTTTCTATTTATTTATTTATTTATTTATTTATTTATTTATTTATTTATTTATTTAAAACTCCAGATTTTATTCCCCTCCGGGTCCACATTCCAACTGTTCCACATCCCATACCTCCTTCCTACCTCCTGTCTCCACAAGGATGTCTCCACCCGTCACTCCCACCCCACCAGACTCTAAACTTCCGGGGGCGTCCAGTCTCTTGAGGGTTAAGTTCATTCTCTGACTAAACCCAGACCCAGCAGTTTTCAGCTATCTATGTGACAAGAAGGCCACATATCAGCTGGTGTATGCTGCCTGGTAGGTGTTCTAGTGTCTGAGAAATCTCCCAGGTCCACTTTAATTGAGACTGCTAGTCTTCCCACAGGGCCACCCCCTTCCACAGCCTCTTCCAGCTTTCCCTTAATTCAACCATAGGGGTCAACAGCTTCTGTCCATTGGTTGGGTGCAAATATCTGTATCTGACTCTTTCAGCTACTTGTTGGGTCTTTCAGAGGGCAGTCATAATAAGTGAGTGCTCCATAGACTCCAATAGTGTCAGGTCTTGGGGCCTCCCCTTGAGCTGGATCCCACTTTGGGCCTGTCTCTGGACCTTCTTTTCCTCAGGATCCTCTCCAGTTCCATCCCTGCAGTTCTTTCAGATAGGAACACTATGTGCAGAGTTTTGACTTTGGGATGGCAACATCCCTCACCTGATGCCCTGTCTTTATGCTGCAGGTGGACTTTCCAAGTTCCCTCTCCCCAATGTAGGGCATTTCATCGATGGTCTCTTTCTTTGAGTCCTGAGAGTCTCTCACCTCCCAGGTCTCTGGTATATTCTGGAGGGTCCCCCCACCTCCTACCTCCTGAGGTTGCCTGTTTCCCCTTTTTCTGCTGACCCTCAGGGATTTCAGTTCTTTTCCCCCACCCAAAGCATCTTCGACAAATGGTGTTTGTTTAACTGGTTGTTGATATGTAGAAAAATGAAAATAGACCCATATTTGTGACCTTGCACAAAGCTCAAGTCCAAGTGGATCAAGAAGCTCAACATAAAACCTGATACACTGAATCTAAGAGAAGAGAAAGTGGGAAAGAACCTTGAACTCATTGACACAGGGGAAATTTCCTAGATAGAACTCCAATGGCTCAAGCTCTAAGAGCAAGAATTGATAAATGGAACCTCATGAAACTGGAAAGTTTCTGTAAGGCAAAATACATAGTCAATAAGACAAATTGGCAACCTACAGATTGGGAAAAAATCTTCACTAGCCCTACATCTGGTAGAGTGCTAATATCCAAAATATATGAAGAACTCAAGAAGCTAACCACCAAAAAACTAAATAACTCATTCAAAAAACAGAGTATAGAATTAAACCAAGAATTAATAACAGAAGAATCTCAAATGGCTGAGAAACACCTAAAGAAATGTTCAAAGTCCTTAGTGATCAGAGAAATGCAAGTCAAAACAACCCTGAGATTCCACCTTACACCAGTCAGAATAGCTGAGATCAAAACCTCAGTCAACAGCACATGTTGGTGAGGATTTGGAGAAAGAAGAACACTCTTCCATTGCTGGTGGGATTGCAAATTCATACAACCACTCTAGAAATAAATCTGGAGGTTCCTCAGAAAATTGGAAATAAATCTACCTGAATACCCTGCAAAGTACTCTTATGAATATACCCAAAAGATGCCCCAGCATGCCACAGAGGCACATGTTCCACTATGTTCATAGTGGCCTTGGGATAGCCAGTAGCTAGAAACAACCCAGATGTCCCACAACAGAAGAATGGATACAGAAAATGTGGTTCATTTACATAATAGAATACTACTCAGCTATTAAGAATGAGGACATCCTGAGTTTTGCAGGCAAATTGATGGTACTAGATAATATCATCCTGAGTGAGGTAACTCAGACTTAAAAGGACATACATGGCATGTACTCATTATTAAGTTGATATTAGCCAAAAAAAAAAAAAAAAAAAAAAGTACAGATTATCCACAGCCCACAGAACTCACAAAGGTCAACAAGCTGAAGGGACCAAGTGAAGATGCCTCAGTCCCACTTGAGAGGGAGAAGAAACCAACCACAAAGGGGAATATGGGAGGGAGGAAGGGAATGGGGATGCAGGGGTGGAGAGGTGAACATGATCCATGATCGGGTATTGGGTGGGGGAGAATGATTGTAGTGTATTTTTAACAGTATATTATAACACTAGATTAATAACAATTGGCTTCTCTGAAGGGCTTATTCTTTGAACCAGGACAAAATCTTTATAGAACTGCTTCATAGAATTGAACAATATAATGTGTTTGGAGAAAAGAACTTAAGCTTCTGGTTCTTTAGTAGTTTATAAAAAGTTGGTCAACTTTCCACCTTTTCTATCAATTTGATTGCTAATGTGTATACCAATTCCAGCATGCAGTTATGTGAATGGATGTCAACATGAAGAACTAGGCTCCATGAAGTTCTACAACAAAGTCCTCTTTGGTTATGTGTGTATGCACATATTTACAATTTGTTTTTATATTTTCTTTACCTTAGGCAATACAATTGCACATTTGGTTCTAATTTGGTTACATTTGGTTGTAAATTGCATACATTGTTCACAGTCAGCCATAAAAATCATCATTTTGAATTCTCAGAAATCAATTTTAAAATTCCCTTTATCTGTCATTCACTGTATTTATCCCTAGAATGATAAGCCAGGTCATTCATCTCTTTCCTTCTTTCCTTAGAAACAAATCATTTTCAATGAAAAGATGATCAACATCCATATTTGAGTATTCTAGATGGTTTCCAGAAAAGTCAACTCCATACTCTTGGGAGGAAAAATATTCAAAAAGACAAACTTCATCAAGTTCAGAAAGCATCAAATTTTGATATGAGCTACAAAATAGTAAAGGCTAGCCCAATAAGACCTAGCTAGAGATAAAATATAGAACAAAACATTTTGGTATTATATTTACTTGAAGATCAAAACTTCACTAAAATTCCATATCACTGTAGTTATTTTGGCCATCATATGGAATATAAATGATATCTACTGATACTGACATAAGAAAAGGGAAACACAAACTGTTGCTGGCAGTGAAAACTTGAATAGCCTCTGCAAAATCAGTCAGGTGTTTTTCTCAAAACCATGTAAGCTAAATATGCCACATCGTTTTCTATACCAGAAAGGCTTTATATATTATTACATGGATATTTATACAGACTAGGTTATTGCTTTTATATTCACAGTAGCTAAGAAATAGAATCAGGAAAAGATATCATCAGAGACACTACTGATCAAGATTTGAAGTGGTACATAGCTATGGTTATACACACACAAACTTGCAAGCAGCTGTTGTACAAAATAATCCTTTGAACAGCTATTCTCAACCTGTGTGTCATGACCCCTTTGGGAGTTGAATGACCCATTCACAGGGGTCATCTAAGACCATCCTGCATATCAGATATTTATATTATGATAAAACAGCAGCAAAATAACCATTATGAAATAGCAATGAAAATAATTTTACAGTTGAGGTTACCTCAACCTGAGGAACTATACTCAAGGGTCACAGCACTGAGGACCACTGCTTTTGAAAATATCAATATATTCTCCCTTCGAGCTTATAATTTTGTGGTGAGTGAAGGAAAAGCTGAACATTTGTTTCATTACTTTCTTCCTTTATTTGCTAGTTCTTTTCCTATTCTTCTTCCCTCGTTCTGTATTCTGATTTGTACATATTTCTCAGTAATTATATAATACATTTCTTACTAGGTAAAGTTATTATAGATGCTGAATTCCATGTTCTACCTAATGAATTCCTGAAGATGACCTCAATGTCCCTATTGATACTGAGATTTCATATACCTCCTCTTAGCATTATTTCTCCTCTAAATAAATGTTCATTTGAGTAGCTCAATTACTAAAAATATGTCTTTGGAGTCAAGGGAATCCTTACCTAAAGCATATTAGTCCATTTTAAATGATGACATCAGATTCTTCAGATAGGAAGCAAATAAACTACTCACATTAAATGACCAAATATAACATTAGCACCTCACCCTCAAAAGTCTTTTTATTGTCAAGTTTTCTGTCTGAATATCAAGTTGAATGTCTAAAATAAAATGTCCTTAAATGTAATGTTCAGCACCATTAGGGGAATTTCCTAAAATGAAAACCATGGTTCTCTGATGAAGGGCATGGTTCTTTTATTCAGAGAAATCACCATGGGAACAATCACTAAGCAAAACAAAATGCTATCAGAAATTTAGATCTGTGATTGAGAAGAAATGAATTCTTACCTTTGCTGTTCTGATTAGGGAGATAAAACTGAAAGTCTTCTAACATGACTTAAATTATAGCAGATAAGAAAGGATGGATCTTGCATATTCAAGTAACAAAAATACTGGTCACAGGCATCAAGGATAATAGTTGACAATGATTTTGTTACTCTAACAGCTAAACCTAGGCTAAATTTATCAAAAATCTTGGATAATCAAGATACTGTTTAAAAAATACTAGGCCTAATGTGAATTAAAACTCTTGTAGATTATTTTATAATATTCATTATAGTCATATGTAATTTTTTCTATCTATGGAGCCTAATTCCAAAAGATAAGAGATTAGGATGCAGATCACTATCTTATTGAAGAACAAAACCGGTCAATATTCTATGTATAAATGCTTAGTTTGGAGTAGTACGTGTTGACTATATCTAGGGGCATCTTCAAATCCTAAATAATGACTCCATGTTGACTTGTGTAACCCAATTACAAACACAGCCATCCTATGTTTGTCTAAGTAATATTTATTGAGAATTCAGAGTCCCTTTAAGGGAACATGGTGCTTGCTTGTTAGGTGTTATATTTGTCAGTCATTTGAGTGAGTATTACTCATAGGCAAAAAATATGTGGGTAGGAATAATCACCAAAATTGCTGTGTGAACACTACAATTATGTGTGAAAGGAAGTTATATGATTTAAATGTTTAAAGACAACAAATAATGACAACTCGAAGGTTCTGTTCTTTAACATGGTTATTGCTTTATGGGGACAATACAACTATTGACTTTCTCTCTTGTTCCATGGTGTCCCCTTGGGTATCTTTCTGTATATTCAGAATGATAGTCCAGAAAATAGGAATAATCTTTTAAAGTCACAATTTAGCTAAATGATCCAGTAAGTAATTGGTTCTATGAGTTTGTTTTTACTTATTTTCTCAAATGAAAAAATGCATCAGAAAGAAAAAAAGAAAACAAATGATAATCTTGGGAAATGCATTCTTATTCTCTTGCTACCAACTGTACTGTGTGTTTGAGCCTGCAGCATGCAGAATAGTAGCATGTGTATAACAATGAAGAGCTTTGAAATGTCTGTTCCAGTTAAGACCATGAGAAAGCTACCCCCAACTGTAAACTGATTGCTTCAATCATGCATACATCTGGGCTTCTCTTAGGAAGAAGAGAGTCTTTCTGTAAAAACCACAGGAAAAAAAAAAGATAAAAAAGAAAATAAGAAAAAAAAATTCACTTTACATTTTATTCAAGTTTTGGAAGCAGGGTCTGGAATCCAGGAAGTCATTAAGGGCAAGAAAGCATTAAGGTTCAGCTCAATCTCAGGTGAATTATAGAAGCCCTAAGAAATAGAACTGCTGTTGGCAATGTGCTTTGTGACAAAGGGGAATTCTCATTTTTCATAACTTTATACATTGATATAGAAAACGCTTTGGGCTCATCCATTGTGATACAATGGCAAGCTTTTTGGTGGGTTTCATCCCAGGAGATGCACACATGTTTGTAATTTTGAGATAATAAAAATTATGCTCAATGTGAAGCACACCATGAGAATTAAGCTCAGTCATATAGGAAGAAATTATTAGGAAAGAACTGTCAAATATTTCAACACCACATTATTAAAATTTGCTCTTGGTAATGAGGCAACAATGGTACTTAGACACCCATAAAACTTAACTTGAAAACCTAAATTTAGTTACCAGGTAATAAGTAAAACTTACATTTATTGCTAATTCATGTGAGTACTGAGAATACATTTCCATTAACATATAAATATTTTGGCATCCATTTAGAACTACCATTCTTCTGAAGAAGGGGATAGATGAATTCTATCAGTGATAAGGTGTATAAAGCCATTAGGGGACATAGTTTCTATTGGTACTTTAGTCAACTAGAAGAGTACATTCCAAATTTACATGCTTAGGAATATCTAGAATTGTTGTAGAAAAATCTGATTGGATAGGTTTGGGAAAAATATTATGATTATGGATTTATAGTAAGTACCTAGGTGAGGAATAGTAGTGCTGATCCACGAATCACAGATTTACTGGGAAGGAATAGAAAAACCATTGTCTTCCTAAGAGAGAATCATAACATGAAGCAATTTGTAGACCAAAAAGAAAAAATATATATAAATATAGATATATAAAATCATAAGCTTCAAAGAAAAGTTATCTTTGTGAGCATGAATTAAGAAATATTGTCATTAATTAATAGCAAATTTAAAGACAGCTTTATTTTTTAACGTATAGTAGAATCTAACACTGCTAGGAATTTTCTCTTTAAATTAAAAATTAAAAGTACCGACATGCAAATTGGTATACAACCAGTCTTCATGAAATATTAAATTACTTAAGGCACTATTATTGGTGATGTCTTTTGTTAATAAACTGGACCTTAGCATCTGTTGTGTGTTCTTCCTCTTGACTTCTCATTGCTGCCAGATACAAATCTAGAATCTTTTTCAAAACAGGAACCAAATAAAACTTCAATGATAGAGTTGATGTCATCTTCAATCTATCTCTCCAACTGTTTATACATGACTTCATTACAGTCCTTCAGACAAGGCCCAAAACTAGCAATATTCTTCACCAAAATATTACAAGAACAGTTTCTAGATGACTTACTAAAAGTCTTCTCCACTGAAACCTCTTGAGCTATGGTTCCACAGTTCAAAACTGCCTCAGGAACACTATCTTCTATGCTTCTGCTAGCATGGCCCATTAAGCTCCACTTAAATTATGCCACTGCTTTAGAAAGACTTCCAAAATGCACATTTCTCCAAACAAATCAGGTCTATCACAGTAACACTATGGTCTTTGGTACCAACTTCTGTCTTAGTTAGGGTTTTCATTGCTGTGAAGAGACATCTTGAGCAAGGCAACTCTTATAAAGGTAAACATTTCATTGGGCCTGTGTCTTAGTCAGGGTTTCTATTCCTGCACAAACACCATGACCAAAAAGCAAGTTGGGGAGGATTGGGTTTATTCAGCTTACACTTCCAATTGCTGTTCATCACCAAAGGAAGTCAGAACTGGAACTCAAGCAGGTCAGGAAGCAGGAGCTAATGCAGAGGCCAAGGAGGAATGGTCCTTACTAGCTTGCTTCTTCTCCTGAATTGCTCAGTTGGCTTTCTTATAGAGCCCAAGACTACCAGCCCACAGATGGTACCACTCGCAAGGGGCCCTCCCCCCTTGATCAATAATTGAGAAAATGCCTTACAGCTGGATCTCATGGAGGCATTTTCTCAACTGAAACTCCTTTCTCTGTGATAACTCCAGCTTCTGTCAAGTTGACACAAAACCAGCCAGTACAGCCTGGCTTACAGTCTCAGAGGTCCAGTGTGTTATCATCAGGGTAGGATGCTTGGCAGCATCCAAGCAGATATGGTGATCTAGAAGGAGCTGGGTCTTCTACATCTTGGACCAAAGGCAGCCAGAAGGAGACTGACTCTTCCCACACTTGGTGGAATTTATACATAGGAACTCAAAGCCCACCCAACAGTTCCTTACTTCCTTCAGCAAAGCCACCCCTCCTTAGAGTCTCACTTCCCCTGAGTCAAGTATATTTAAATCACCATAATTTTATTGATAGTGATGTGTTGACACAGTACATACGTACTTTTGTTTATAAATACAAAAAAAAGCCAACTTGCAGATATTTTAGTAAAAGGATATATATATATTTCTTGGGAAATGAATGGAGCCTACTTCCAGTAACGGTAATATGTATAACTGTCTACAATGTTGCCATGAACACACTACATTCAGTGATCTCACTTTCTTTTATCTATTGGCTTTCTTTATTTCTTTCTCTTTCTTATCTTTGTGGGTTTTGTGTGTGTGTGTGTGTCTGTGTGTGTGTGTGTATGTGTGTGTGGCAGTTTTGTTGGAACCATTTATAAGTACAGTTTGGAAGGGAGAAAAAGCTAGACACAGGTGAAGGCAGAAAGAGACAGAGAATAAGAAGAAACCAGGAGATTAGAACATATTGTCAGTTAGTATGAAGCCAAGCAGAGAAATTCAGTCTGAAGTTGATTGAAGCTTGGTTGAATCAGCCATCTAGGAATACTAAATTGTATAGAGGCTACAAGCTTCCAGGTCCAGGCCTAAGAATAGTTAGAAGAAAAAGAAATTCTCTGGGCTCAGCCCAATTCACCTATTCCCACAGCTTGTGTATGGCTCTCATATAAATGGTTTTCAGAGAAAATGAAAAGTAATATTTACACTTATAATATTATTAGAATATAATTTTGTTTTAATCGCAGATATGAGATATGGGTCTACTTCACACTGTTTCAGCAGCTGATTATGATTTGCCTCATGCTGTAGTAGAGGTGTGATTTTGCCTCCCACAGATAGTTTTTAAAATTGTGTGAGATTTGGAATTGTGAGGACCTTTTACGGGGTATATAAATACTAGGTCCCTAAGAGGCAGAGTGAGTTGTTGGTTGTTTGTTAGCTCATTGTTGGTTGGTGTTCATCACTGTTTTTTAAGTAGTGGGGCCCAAAGAAGAAACAAGTAGAAATTAGATGTCCTGATGGCAAAGATAAAACTTGCCCCAAGGAACTCCCTGCCTCAAAATCAGCAGGAAGTATTCTAAAACTAACTCAGCCCACTTTCTAATCCCTATTGTTTTGGGGGATAACTTTCTTGCTTTTTTTTTTCTATCTTGTTTTCTCTCTTATCTCATGTTAGGAGTTTAAAGGGTAGAAGAAAAGGGCAAAGAAAGATGGAAGAACGAAAAAAATCACCAAAGTAGCAAAAGGAAGGCTACAGTGGACACATGAACATTCCTGGGAAGTGAAAATAAAATGTATATTGCATGTAGACTGGTAGCCAGTGGGAATGGAAGGAATCAAGTGGGGGAGGATGGAGGGAGAAAATAGTGGAGAGATGGAAAGGGGAAAGGGATCTAGAGGATAAGCTAGAAACCTAGTGCAATGGAAGTTCCCAGGAATCTACAAGTGTAAACCTCTCTAAGACTCCTAGTAATGGCGATATTGAGTCTAATCTCGTTATCTTCTGTAACTAGGCAATGCTTCCACCTCACTGGTTGGAACACCAAACCAGCCACAAAACTGTCGATCTACAATTTTTCCTATTTGCAAGATTTTCTGTGGTAAAGGTGGTATAGAAATGGTGGTGGTCAACCAATGACTCATCCAGCTTGAGACCTATGCCACAAGAGTAAACCCACCTCCAATAGATTCTGGAGGGCCAGGAACCAGAAACTGGATAGCCCAGAGACCTAGGATAGGTCCGAACATGACTGAAATAAATAAATAAATAAATAAATAAATAAATAAATAAGAACAAAAGAAAGACAAGAAAAGAAAACAAAAAAAAAAAAAAGAAATTGAAATAAAATTATTCTTAATGGTACTCTGGTGTACACTGAAGCCTCTCATAATCATCATCAGAGAAGCTTCATCCAATAACTAATGAAAGCAGATGCAGAGACCCATGGCCAGTCATTAGAGAGAGCTCTGGAAATCCTGCAGAAGAGGAGGAGGAAGCATTGTAGTAGACAGAGGGGAGAAGGACACCATAAGAAAGCCCATAGAATCAACTACGCTAGGATCATAGGGGCTCACACAGACTGAATAGGCAATCAAGGAGCCTGTATGGGTCTGACTTATGCTCTCTGCATATATGTTATGATTATGTAAGTTGATCTTTTTGTGAGATTCTTAACCATGTCACTATGGACTATTTCTGACTCTTTTGGAACTCTTCCTCATACTAGGTTGCTTCGCCAGCCTTAGTATGAGGAAAGGTATTGATATTGTTGCAACTTGATATATCAAGTTTGGTTGGAGGCCTGGCATTTTCTGAAGGGAGAAAAGGGAAGAAGGCGGGGGTGACTGGAAGGAGAGGATGGAGAGAAAATTGCAGTCAGAATGTAATATGAGAAGAATTTTAAAAAAGAAATGTTCTAATTTCTATCATGATCCAAGTACAAGTACAAACTGAGAACACCTATTTCAATGTGTATATATTGAGTCAAAAACACGACAAAAACTTTTGTTAGTCATATGTGCACACATGTGTTGGGACAACTAGCAGTCTGCTTATCACAGACATCATGGTTGCTTAGGAGGAATCTCTAGCAAGAGATAGGGTAAAAATGGCCTGGGCTCTATAAATAAAACATGAAATATTCCTTACATCCTTGGATTCATAGTTACAGATATGGGTTATGATTGTGTGTGTGTCTATGTTTGTATGTGTGTGTGTGTGTTTGTGTGTGTGTGTATGTGTATACAATTACATTCACATACTTGGGCAGGGATGGTAGAAATAAATCTGATAAGAACCTATTTTACCTTAAATGTATTTAATTTACCATATTTCTTTGTCTTGCTTGTTTGCACTGGTTTTGAGTTTTTATTTTTTTGAAACATGATCTTCCTGTATACCCTTAGCTGTCCTGGAACTCACTATGTAGTTCAGGTTGTACTTACACTCAGTGATCTACCTGCTTCTGCTTCCAAAGTACTGGCATAAAGACATGTGCCACCAACCCTTGCTACAGCTACTCTCTTATACTAAACAGTCTTGTTCTTTCTTAATAAAACCTATTTCTTTCATGAGAATGTTTATGCAACTACTAATCAGACACCACCAGATTTGCAAATCCAGACAAAATATAATTATGAGATTCAAATTTAATTAATAATCAAATGCATTACTACTACTACTACTACTACTACTACTACTACTACTACTACTATTATCATTATTTATCTCCTAAATTGCATCACTGACCACAGTTTCCTTTCCATCCCATCCTTCCAGCTCCACCCACCTTTTGACTCTCTGCCAAATCCACATCTTCTGTTTCCCTTCAGAAAAAGGCAGACCTTCCACAGATATCAACCAAACACAGCATAAAAGGTTATAATACAAGGAGGTACAAGCACCCATATCAAGCTTTTCTATCCACCTACCTTGTATTTTAAACAATACTTTATTTTAGTTTGAACTTCATATGTAGAATCATTTTCTTTTTTGATACTTTTTTAACATTTCTAATGTTTCCCCTTTCCAGGTCTCCCCTGTGGAAACTCTCTATCCTATCCCCCATCCCCTGCCTCTATGAGGGTATTCCCCCACCCACCTACCCACTCCTATCTTCTCTCCTTGGCATTCCCCTATACTGGGGCATTTAACACCCTCTGGCCCAAGGGCCTCTCCTCCCACTGATGTCCAACAAGGCCATCCTCTACCACATATGTGGCCAGCACCATGGGTCCCTCCATGTGTACTCTTTGGTTTGTGGTCCAGTCTCTGGGAGCACGGGGGGGGGGCGGAGGCCAGGCAGGTTGACACTGTTGCTCCAACCATGGGGCTGCAAACTCCCTCAGCTCCTTCAGTCCCTTCTCCAACTCCTCCATCTGGGACTTCACCCTCAGTCCAACCATTCCTGTGAATTGAATCTTGGGTATTCCGAACTTTTGGGCTAATATCCACTTATTAGTGAGTACATACTTTGTTCATTCTTTTCTGACTGAGTTACCTCACTCAGGATGATATTTTCAAGTTCCATCCATTTGCCTAAGAATTTCATGTACTCCTTGTTTTTCATAGCTGTGTAGTTTTCCATTGTGTAAATGTACCACATTTTCTGTATCCATTCCTCTGTTGAGGGACATCTGGGTTGTTTCCAGCTTCTGGCTATTATAAATATGGCTGCTATGAACATAGTGGAGCACTTGTTCTTATTACATGTTGGATCATCTTCTGGGTATATGCCCAGGAGTGGTATAGCTGGGTCCTCAGGTAGTATTATGTCCATTTTTCTGAGGGTCTGCCAAACTGATTTCCAGAGTGATTGTACCATCTTGAAATCCCACCAGCAATGGAGCAGTGTTTCTCTTTCTCCACATCCTGGCCAGCATCTGCTGTTACCTGAGTTTTTGATCTTAGCCATTCTGATTGGTGTGAGGTGGAATCTCAGGGTTGTTTTGGTTTGCATTTCCCTGATGATTAAGGATGTTGAACATTTCTTTACATGCTTGTCAACCCTTCAAGAAATTCTCTGTTTAGCTCTGTTTCCCATTTTTTGATAGGGTTATTTGGATCTCTGGAGTCTAACTTCTTGAGTTCTTTGTATATATTGGATATTAGCTCTCTATCGGATGTAGGATTGGTAAAGATCTTTTCCCAATCTGTTGGTTGCTGTTTTGTCCTATTTACAGTGTCCTTTGCCTTACAGAAGCTTTGCAATTTTATAAGGTCCCATTTGTCTATTTTTGATCTTAGAGCATAAGCCACTGGTGTTCTGTTCAGGAACTTTCCCCCTGTGCACATGTGTTCAAGACTTTTCCCCACATTCTCTTCTTTTAGCTTCAGTGTATCTGGTTTTATTTGGAGGTCCTCGATCCACTTGGACTTGAGATTTTGTGGGCCTGTGTACTGGAGGCTTTCCACAGGGATCTCTGGCCCGTACAAGTGCAGGTGTTCAAGCAAAGGGATGAGTGTAAGCAGGGAAGGCAGCCACCTTCACCTCCATCTCTGTGGTTGCTGCCTGGGTTGCTCCAAGAAGCTGCTGCACCTGCTACCCTGAGCTGAGTCGGGCCAGGGCTGAGCCCACCAGAGGCCAACTAGCCAGTGAGGAGTGAGGGGATCTTCTGGTAGTGTTTTGGGAGAGAAGACCTCTCCTCAAGCAGCATTGTTACAGCTCTTATGATAGAAGCTCTCAAATGATGGAGTAGTTCTCATACCTTTATTCCTTCTGGATAGGATCGCTCTTATACAGTTTGGAATGGGTTAGCGTCTGACAACAGATACTTCGCATTGGCTTGGTCTGAGAGTATAGGACTATCTTATCTGTATGTGGGAGGGCTTGGTGTGCTACTCTTACATGGCAGACCTCTCTACAGCAGGTTGTGGGGGTAGTAGCTACTTGACAAGAGCCAAGGGCCTCCTGGCAAAACACTTTCCAGTCCCTTGCAGGGCTATCCCCACTGGGTTGCTCAGGGTTAAGCCTGTGCTCAACCAGGCTGCCTGACACAAACTTTGTATAAGGAGATAGAAATGGATCAAATTGCGCTTTTCTATACATCGACCACCAATTGAACCAGCACCATTTGTTGAAAATGCTGTCTTTTTTCCATTGGATGGTTTTAGCTCCTTTGACAAAAATCAAGTGACTGTTAATTTGTGGGTTCATTTCTGGGTCTTCAGTTCTATTCCACTGATCTTCCTGCTTGTCACTGTACCAATACTATGCAGTTTTTATCACTCTATCACTCTTGCTCTGTAGTACAGCTTGAGATCAGGGATGCTGATTCCCCCAGAAGTTCCTTTATTATTGAGAATAGTTATTGTTATCCTGGTTTTTTTGTTATTCCAATGAATTTGAGAATTGCTCTTTCTAAGTCTATGAAGAATTGAGTTGGAATTGATGGGGATTGCATTGAATCTGTACATTGCTCTAGGCAGGATGGCCATTTTAGCTATATTAATCCTGCCAATCCATGATCTTTCCATCTTCTGAGGTCTTCTTCAATTTCTTTCTTCAGAGAATTGAAGTTCTTGTCATACAGATCTTTCACTTGTTTGGTTAGAGTCACACCAAGATACTTTATATTGTTTGTGACTATTGTGAAGGGTGTCATTTCCCTAATTTCTTTCTCAGCCTGTTTATTCTTCAAGTATAGAAAGGCTACTGATTTGTTTCAGTGAATTTTATATCTGGTCACTTTACTGACGTTGTTTATCAGCTGTAGCATTTATCTGGTGGAGTTTTTCAGGGCACTTAAGTATATGATCATACCATCTGCAAATAGTGATATTTTGATTTCTTCCTTTCCAATTTGTATCCTGTTGACCTACTTTTGTTGTCTATTTGCTCTAGCTATAACTTCAAGTACTATTTTGAATAGATAGGGAGAGAGAGGGCAGCCTTGCCTAGTCCCTGATTTTAGTGAGATTGCTTAAAGTTTCTCTTCATTTAGTTTGATGTTGGCCACTGGTTTGCTGTATATTGCTTTTACTATGTTTAGGTATGCTCCTTGAATTCCTGATCTTTCCAAAACTTTTATTATGAAGGGATGTTGAATTTTGTCAAATGCTTTTCCAGCATCTAACGAAATGACCACATGTGTTTTTTTTTTTTTTTTATTTGAGTTTATGTAATGGATTACATTGATGGATTTCTGGCTATTGAACCATCCTTGCATCCCTGGGATTAAGCCTACATGATCATGGTGAATGGTCATTTTGATGTGTTTTAGGATTCGGTTTGCAAGAATTTTATTGAGTATTTTGCATCAATATTCATAAAGGAAATTGGTCTGAAGTTTTCTTTTATTGTTGTATCCTTGTGAGGTTTTGGTATCAGTGTAACTGTGGCCTCATATTATGAATTGGGTAGTGTTCCTCCTGTTACGATTTTGTGGAATAGATTGATGAATATTAGGATTAGGTCTTCTTTGAAGGTCTGATAGAATTCTGCACTGAACCCATATGGTCCTGGGCTTTTTTTGGTTGGGAGAATTTTAATGACTGCTTCTATTTCTTTATGGGAGTGTTTAGATGGTTTATCTGATCCTGATTTAACTTTGGTATTTGTTATCTGTTTAGAAACTTGTCCATTTCCTCCAGATTTTCCAATTTTGTTGAGTATAGGCTTTTGTAGTAGGATCTGATGACTTTTTGAATTTCCTCAGATTCTGTTTTTATATCTCCCTTTTCATTTCTGACTTTCCTAGAGCTTTCAGGTTTGCTTTTAAGCTGCTAGTGTATGCTCTCTCTAATTTCTTTTTGGAGTCACTCAGAGCTATGAGATTTTTTCTTAACACTGCTTTCCTTGTGTCCCATAGGTTTGGATATGTTGTACTTCCATTTTCATTAAATTCTAGGAAGTTTTAAATTCTTTCTTTACTTCTTCCTTGACCACGTTATCATTGAATAGAGCATTGTTCAACTTCCATGTCTATGTGAGCTTACTGTTGTTGTTGCCAATGAAGACCAGTATTAATTCTTAGTGATCTGATAGGAGGCATGGGATTATTCCAAACTTGTTATATCTGTTGAGGTTTGTTTTGTGAGCAATTATATGATTAGTTTTGGAGAAAGTACCCTGAGACACTGAAAAAAAGGTATATTCTTTTGATTTAGGATAAAATGTTCTACAGATATCTGTTAAATCCATTTGGTTGGTAACACCTTTTAGTTTCACGGTGTCTCTGTTTAGTTTGTGTTTCCAAGATCTGTCCATTGATAAGAGTGGGGTGTTGAAGTCTCCCACTATTATTGTGTGAGGTGTAATCTGTGCTTTGAGCTTTAGTAAAGTTTCTTTTACAAATGTGAGTGCCCTTGCATTTGGAGCATAGATGCTCAGAATTGAGAGTTCTTCTTGGTAGATTTCTCCTTTGATGAGTATGAAGTGTCCTTCCTTAATCTTTTTTGATGACTTTTGGTTGATAGTCGATTTTACCTGATATTAGAATGGCTACTCCAGCCTGTTTCTTGGGATCATTTGCCTGGAAAATTGTTTTCCAGCCCTTTACTCTGTGGTAGTGTTTGTCTTTACCTCTGAGGTGTATTTCCTGTATGCAGCAAAATGCTGGGTCCGGTTTATGTATCCAGTCTGTTAGTCTATGTCTTTTCATTGGGGAATTGAGTCCATTGATTTTTAAGATATATTAAAGAATATTGATTGTTACTTTCTGTTATTTTCAACATTATTTTTATGTTTGTGTGGCTTCTTCTTTTGAGTTTGTTGAAAGATTACTTTCTTGCTTTTTCTAGGGTGTAGTTTCCTTACTTGTGTTGGCATTTCCCGTCTATTATCTTTTGTAATGCTGGGTTTGGAAATGATAGTGTGTAAATTTGGTTTTGTCATAGAATATCTTGCTTTCACCATCTATTGTAATTGAGAGTTTTGCTGGGTATAGCAGCCTGGGCTGGCAGTTGTGTTCTCTTAGTGTCTGTATGAGATCTGCCCAGGATCTTCTAGCTTTCATAGTCTCTGGGGAGAAGTCTGATGTAATTCTGATAGGTCTGCCTTTATATGTTACTTGACCTTTTTCCCTTACTGCTTTTAATATTCTTTCATTGTTTTGTGCATTTGGTGTTTTGACTATAATGTGACAGGAGGAATTTCTTTTCTGGTCCAGTCTATTTGGCGTTCTGTAGGCTTCTTGAATATTCATCTCTTTCTTTAGGATAGCGAAGTATTTTTGTTTGTTTGTTTGTTGGTTTGTTTTCTATAATTTTTTGAAGATATTTACTGGCCCTTTAATTTTGGTAATCTTCACTCTCTTCTATACCTGTTATCCTTAGGTTTGGTCTTCTCATTGTGTCCTGGATTTCCTGGATGTTTTGGGTTAGGAGCCTTTTGAATTTTTTATTTTCTTTGACTGTTGTGTCAATGTTTTCTTCTGCACCTGAGATTCTCTTTTCTATCTCTTGTATTCTGCTGGTGATTCTTGCATCTATGACTCTTGATCTCTTTCCTAGGTTTTCTAACTCCAGGGTTGTCACCCTTTGTGATTTCTTTATTGTTTCTAATTCCATTTTTAGATCCTGGATAGTTTTGTTCATTTCCTTTGCCTGTTTGATTGTGTTTTCCTGTAATTCTTTAAGGGATTTTTGTTTCCTCCTTAAGGGCTTGTAGCTGTTTACCTGTGTTCTCTTGTACTTCTTTAAGTGAGTTAATTATTTCCATCTTAAAAATCTTCTATCATCATCACTAAATGTGATTTTAAATCTGAATCTTGCTTTTCTGGTGTATTGGGGCTATACAGGGCTCGCTGTGGTGGGAGAACTGAGTTCTGATGATGCCAAATTGCCTTGGTTTCTGTTCCTCATGTTCTTGCCTTTGCCTTTTGCCATCTGCTTATCTCTGGCATTAGGTGGTCTTGCTCTCTCTGACTGTTGCTTGTACCTCCTGAAAATGTTTTCATCAGTACTCCCTGGAGACCAGCTCTCTCTGAGAGGAATTTGAGTTTGGAGAGCTGTGGTACAGGGTCAGCTCTGGGGTGCAGACAGAACCAGGATTCTGTCCACAGCTGTTCCTTGGTTCCTATGTCCTGATGGCTTTGTAAGGGTTCCTCTTGATCCAGGAATTTGAACAGAGTTGGTGGTCTTTCCTGTGCTCTAAGGTGTGTCTGCACTCCTGGGCTCTTTCCTTGCACTATTTGAATATGGAGCTCTGTTTCACAGGATCAGCTCTCCAGCAGCAGAAGGAAACAGGAAGACCACTTCTCAGTCCCTGAGTCCTGAATGTTCCTGGTGGGTCCCGCTGAGCAGAGGTGCAGGCCTTATCCCACTCACAGGCTTGTCCACACTGTGGCACAGGCTGAGGTCCCCAGCCACAGATCATAGAATCTTTTTTAAAAGATTTATTTATTTATTTTATATATGTGAGTACACTGTCACTCTCTTCAAACAAACCATCTTAGAAATTATATTCTGCCCTAAAATTTTAGACATATTAAGAAGGAACAATATACTTGTATTTGTGTTGTGTGAGAATGTTTACATGTTCTTGATTGCTTGGTTGTTGTGGTAGACCCTGGGAATCCAGGCACTGAGAAGTTCTACAACATGGGTGACTTTATGCAAATTAAGAATGATTCAAAACCATCTTTTTCAATTGCTCTTAACATTCAGATCATTTTCCCAATTAGAGAAGAAAAGTGTTTGACAAACTGTTTGGGTTTCATCAAATTTGCAATGTTTGAAGAACAGATCAAGATGTTTGATGAAAATAGGCAGCAGCTGTATTCACCCTTCCCTGTCGCACACAGAGTTATTTGGGAGTCGTTCATAAATCCTTATTGCTCACCAACTCACTGAACAGATGGCTTTTGGAGGCCATGTTGATGGCCAAGAAATCATCTCATTATTATCATGAAAAACATCTTCTACTTATCATCTAGATGAATGGTACAGTGGTATTTCTAGTCCCAAAAGGTGCTAATTAAAATGGAAAGACTGTTATTTATTTATTTATTTATTTATTTATTTATTTATTTATTTTGTGATGGAATCTTGATGAGAATCATAGCACCACCCATACTCTAAGATTTCCAATCCTTCCCATTAGGATACTTGATTTTAATCTCCAATTTTAAATTCTTAATCTGCAACTAGACATGTTGGCCCCCATCTGTTATGCGACCTTCCAAACATCCATCATCAACTATATCACAGATGCTAGGGGAAGAGTCGGGGAGGAATTGGTTCTTATTGAATGCAAGATAATTTATATGCATTATTGCATCGTTTTTACATAAAGATAGAAAATCTTTGGCAACAGTGAGTATATACAAGTGTTAAGATAAGTTCCAAACTAATTTAAAACTACTTTGAATATTTGTTTTGCTTTAAAAATAACTAAGGCAATCTGGCTTAATAGAATGAAAATGGACTTTGTAGTCTCTAATTGACCTGGATTCAATTTCTCATTCTGTTTTCACTAATCATTTGACTATTGAAAAACATCTTGTGTGTATGTGTGTGTGTGTGTGTGTGTGTGTGTATAGATAGATAGACAGAGAGAGAGAGAGACAGAGAGACAGACAGAGAGAGAAAGAGAGGTAGTACTTTGATGATTTTACTCAAATGTAGAACAGAGATATATGTGAGTGTAGAAAATGAATCCAGCACATATTTTATTAACACAAATAACCTTTGTTTTGTATTTTAATATGGTTTCAATCAAATAACTGCAATGTAGCAAGGTACAATGTTAAAATGATGATTTGAAATTCCCATTAAGTTGGTAATTTATGCAACTTAATAGAGTCTTAAGATATGCAAAAAAGAGGACTTGAAAAGTTTAACCTAACATAAGTTTTAGTTTTTTGAAACAGTGGGTTGGTAGTACTAAAAAAGTAAATTGGAGTTATACTGGAAATAATTCTGTGAATCACACTGATGTTTAAATTTATATGTCATAAAACCTTTATTCTTTCAATGTAAGATCATAATATACTCTCTGCATCAAAACCATTATTTAGTAGCAATGAATACTGCAGGAAGTTTTATGTTGAATAAGCAATACTAGTGATACAGAGAAGTTATAGCACAGGCATGGTATAGACACTCATTTAATTCAAAACCATCACAACACTTGAATCTTTTAGCTCTTGAAAAGCTTACAACTTAAATATGTGTAGTTTGATAAACTTGTCTGCATCAGTGCCATCTCACAAAGACAATACAGTAATGTAGGAGTCCATCAGTCTTAATAAGTACCTCTTATGTTTCAGGCACTGCTGTGATTGTTTGAGTTTCTCCTGTGGAGCTGCAGATGGGATTCGTAGGACAGGGTTTAGATTGGTAAATCAGCTATTAAAGAATAGAAGTACAAGATTCTAGCTGTGGTTAGGTCAACATGAAATAACCTTAGACTGATGGGAATCTTTATTTATGTCATGATTACAACATATTATAGCATTCTCACAATGGAAAAGCGGATATTCCCTACTTTCTTAATATCACCCACCCTCTCTAAAATAATAAATAAGTTATGTTACATTTATATAGCACATTAGATTTCAAGGATTCTTTCAGATATAAATTCAAATATGCTATGATTTAAATATTGTATTCTGATATGTAAAATGCTTGGCTCAGTTCTGACTCTTGTCTACAGTGAGTTGCTTCTTTAAGAACTATTAATGTTAACAGCATTCTTTTGGAGAAGGCAGGGAAGGAATTGCCCTATTATGAAGATTACTGAAAGCAAACACACACTTATATTGTCTTTGAGGCTTGTGGAGAATAAAGTCAAATGTTTTTATTTACCTGCTGCTGGTTTGTTCTCATCTCAATGTTTTTATAAAGTTCCCCAATGACATTAACGTTCAATTTAAGGAACACACATTCAACATTCAACTCTATTTTAAAATGAGCCAGTTAATTATCTCTAATAAGCCTTAAAAATCATTGTGCTTGAGTCTACTTGGTATAATGCATATGAGTTTTAAATTTTCAATGATAGAACCAAGCAAGACCTTAAAACATGTCACCCATTTTCGCAAGTATCATTTGCTATTAAAATGATTTTTGAAAGCAGTCTTTTGAATGGGATGACATGAAGTCAAATCTTTTTAAATTTTATCAGTTGGTCAAGTTGGTTGCTCAAATTCTTCTTCTCTCATATAAAAACACAACAGAATAATATAAGACATTTTCATCGAATAGCAAAATTAGTTAAATAATTCAGTTACCATGCCTGGCAAGGAATAAGAGTTCATTTCCCATGATGACATTCTTTGCTTTCTTTCCATGTTCATTCGTGTTATTCCATTATGCAATTTTTTTTTCTTGATGGAAGTATGCTAACACGTGGCAGTTCTCTCTCTCTCTTGCTTTTCACTTTTAACTGAAATACTCTAGATCCACACTTTTTGTATTTATTTTTTCTCATTTTTCAAATGGAATAAACCATTTTCAAATGGTTTAACCATTTGAGGTCCTATAACTGGACTTTATGCATTATAAACAACAGAAATTTAACTCTAATAGTTCTTAAAGCTGAACGTTCAAGGTTTTGGTACCAGTAGATTTAGAGTCTCTCAAAGATAAACTTCCTAGTATATATTTTTTTTTTCTTTTCTCTGTGACCTAATATGGGTGATAGAGAGTAAAGCTTCTCTGTGTCTCTGTCCCTGTCTGTCTTTCTCTGTCTCTGTCTCTCTCTGTTTCTCTCTCTCTCTCTCTCTCTCTCTCTCTCTCTCTCTCTCTGTGTGTGTATGTGAATAAGTTGCACTGTTTTAAGTGTGCAGATTAGATTCATAAGAGCTCTACCTCTGCCACTTAGTCACCTCCCCAGAGACCTCAATTCCATGAGACAAATTATTCAATTTTAAGTTAAAAAACAGCAGTATCTGTGTTTCTAAGCTTGGGACAAGCTTGCATTGCAGGAGTTCTTCAGTGCTCTCTCTTTCAGGTCTGCCTCCGTGTTTGTAACTGCCATGGGGTCAATCACTGTGGGTGTTATGGTCTCCATGAATTTTTGTCTCTTATCTCATAGTAGACAGTATTTAGATCTGCTATTTAGATCCATGAAGATAAGTATTCAAAAAGAAGAATCCAGTGATAAAATAATTACAAATATTAAGAAATCATCTGTTAACACACTAAAGACTACATTTATGAGATTTTGGAACATTCAGTGGTTCTATGTCTTCTTTATGACAGTTTTTTTAAAAAATATGTAACTTAGCTCTTTTTGTAATATGATATATCACTAAACTTGAATCATATTTAATTTCCCTAATATGCCAAACATCTACCATCTATCAATCTATACATCTATCATTTATATCATATATCATATATATATATGATATATATATATCATTTATACATCCTCTGCATATCATCGTGAATGAACTTCAATAAATGCCTCTAACACTGGCAAAGGAAAAATGAAATTCTAACCTCTGTAAAGATAACTGTATATTTAGAAACCTTGGATTCTTCTCCTGAAGTATTATGGTACAGTTAAATGATGTTTACTTGACATTATATACTTTCTTTTTTTTGGTTATTTTATTTATTGACAGTCAAATGTTATTTCCCTTTTCAGTTTCTCCTCCACAAACCCCTATGCACTAGCTCCTCCCCATGCCTCTATGATGGTGCTCCCTCACCCACCCACACATTCCCACCTCAAAGTCCTAAGATTCCCCTCCACTGGGGCACCTAGCCTCCACAGAACAAAGAGGCTCTCATCCCTGTGATGTCAGATAAGGCAATCCTCTGCTATATATCCAGCTACAGCCATGAGTACCCCCTGTGTACTCCTTGGTTGGTGGTTTAGACCCTGGGAGTTTCTGGTTGATTGATATTTTGTTCTTCCTATGGGTTGCAAACTCCTTCAGCTTCTTTAGTCCTTGCCCTACCTTCTCCATTGTGGACCCTGCACTCAGTCTGATGTTTGGCTACATGCATCCACATCTCTTTTGGTCAGGCTCTGGCAGAGCCTCCCAGGGGAGAGCTATACCAGGTTTCTGTCAGCAAGCACTTCTTGGCATCAGCAGTAGAGTCTGGGTTTGGTGTCTGCAAATGGGATATTATATACTTTCTTAATTTTACCTGAAAATTATGATACTTTGAGGCCATTGCATTCAAGAAAATATCAATATATGTTTTAGTGCCAACAAATTTTAAATTAAAATCAACCACAAAATGCGCTAAGAATTTAAATGAAAAACATTTAATTTTATTCTTTTATGTTATGCAATGAGTCAGTATAACAGACAAGTCTTGAGAGCAGGGACACTTCTCCATGTCACCTGTATCCTTTGTAGATGCTGCTGTTTATCTTAATATATTGTCAATTCAACTTAGTTCTGTTTGGCAATCTTTTTCTGTACTCTGCTTATGAGACATGCATGGTTCTTTGGGAAATATCAAAGTATAACACACAGGCTTTAATACAATGGAAGTTAGATCAAACCTATGCAAATGAGAGGGTATCAGTACATATATACATCTTTTTTGCATGACATGGAAGATATCACAAATACATAAACATTTAGAAAAACTATATGCACAGGAATAATTTAAACTCCAAACATTAATAGCTTGTAAATTGTATTTTCACTTATTTCCTATCTTCCTCCTTAGTTTGGCCATGACTTATAGCTTCCATTCGAGGTTATGTCTCTTAATTAAAATAAATGTTTAAGAGTACTTCCTGGTTTTACTGTGAATAAAGTTCAATTCCCAGTGTTGATGCCAGGTGACTTACAACTCTCAGGCCCTGCAGCCCCAGGAGAGCAGGCTTCCACTTCTGTCCTGTGGATATACCTGTGCTCAGATACACATACTCCCAGTCCCCCATAATTCAAAATAACATAAATATTTAATACAAAGAAGGCAAATGGGTAGACTCGTGTTTTCCAGACTGGTTTTGAAAGGTCTGTGCTTTAGAAATATATATCTTGAGAAATTTATCTTTAATTAGTTTCAGAAAGAATTATCCTGTCAAGAGTGACAGAGGAACACATGGGTGAAAGTACTTAAGGTCCTAATTTTTGTTTGTAGGTTCTTTTCATTCGATTCAAGAGAAAGATTAGTGTAGCTTGATTACTTAAAGAATATAGTGTGGGTGATTCTTTATCTTGATTTACATGTTAAGTTATATGACCATGTAACTGCTTTTCTACTGGGTGTGTCCGTTCATATAATGCATGTAATCACGTACATGTCCAAATATGCATATGTATAAGAGGCTAAATAAGAGATTCTCCCTAACAGTTAACATTCAAGCACAATTTGCCTTATTGTATAGTCCCCCCAAAAAAACTAGTCTAGACTAAACCGGCTCATTGTCTATAATTCAGGAATTGTGTTTCAGGATGCATTTGAATAGAAAAGGACATTATAGGGAGTGAGTTCAAAGAAGAGTAGCATACTTTCATTGTTTAAAACAAGTAGCTTGATGCAGGTAGCCTGCATCCTAGGCTGCTAACTCCCTGTCAGGTGCAATTTGCATAGAATAGTATGTATAGTCAAAGCAAGGGGTCCCAGGTTGCTCAGTTATTCCCTATCTTGTATGCATTACTCCTATCTCAGTCCCCTGAATGCTGAACCCATGTTTTATTTTTGTGTTGCTGTGATAAACTATCAAGATAAAAGATGTCTTAGGAGAGAGTTTATTTAACTTATAATCTGTTGTCATAGTCTATTCTGAAGGGGAAGTAATAGTGACCAGAGTTTGAAGTAGGTTATATCCACCATCAAGAGCAGAAAATTTTAAATGCATAAATACCTCATATTCAGCTACTTTTCTCTATTCTCATACAGTCCAGGGTCCCAGAACAGGGAATGGTGCTGTTCACATACAGGTTGGGTCTTCTCACAGTAAGCAAAGAAATCCAGACAATCTAGATAATCTAGATAATCTCTATCCTCTCTCTAAGATTTCTTGCCATCTGATTGTAGGTTATGTCTGCTGAAAATTAAATCTAATAATACAGATGTGCACATTGCGAATCACCAAACAACTTTTTAAATGCAAGTGGGGACCACTTCTAAATTTATTCACTTAAACTTTGATAATACCAAAACTTCTTTTCCAGATTTAGTTTTCTTTTCTTTTCCTTTTGAAATCCAGGAATTCAAATTTTCATGGATAAAAGGAACTTAAATTTCAATGTTGTAATCATTTTTAGAATAAATATTCTGCCTCTTTTGCCCCCCTCACATGCTGCCTCTTAGTTCCAACCCCTGTATTGATAGTCTCATTCTGTATTGTCAGGAAAAGTACATTTGGTATTCATTGCCACTTAACTAATGCTATGTGACAAATGTGCTATCTGCAAACTGTATTCCTTTCCTTGGTTATTTTGTGCATTATTAAATGTAGTGCAGGGTATTTGGTTCACTAGTGTTCTCAGAAGTTTATTGACAATGGTGTCTTCAATGAGAGTCAAAACCAAACACTGAGACAGATCCATTTGCTTGCAACGTCATGTGATTGCTGGAAGGAGCTCATTATTCGTAGTCTGTTAGGCTAAATACTGGTAAAATGTTGTTCAAAGTGTAGAACCTAGGGTTCTTGTCAGATCAGTTCTCAACATGGCAATACGGTTCTATCGTGTAAGTAAGTGTCATGGATGCACACAGGTTGTAAGCCAAGTTGGTAATGGTAGAATCTTAGATCTAGCCATGGAGATGGCATCTTTTCACTTCAGACATGCTATGCTCTTTACATAGGCTTGGTGTGCCTGAAACAGTAAACGATTATATAGAAAAAAATGAAGAGTGGGTTGAGAATTTAAATGATTAAAAAAGAATTGTTTCTCATAAATTTCCACTATCAATATTCAAACACTTTATTTATTTATTTTATTTATTTACATTTCAAATTTTATCCCCCTTCCTGGTCTCCCTCCAGGAACCCCCCACTACACCCCCTTTCTGTCGCCTTTAAGAAGGTACTCCCCATCCACCCACTTCCACAACACCTCTCTAGCATCCCCCTTCTCTGGAGCATCAAGCCTCCACAGGAACAAGCACATCCCCTCCCACTGAGGCCAGACAAGGCAGTCCTCTGCTACATATGTAGTGGGGTGGAGGTGGGGCACACACCAGCCCATAGATAATCTTTGGACAGTAACTTAGTCCCTGGCAGCTCTGATGTATCAAGCTAGTTGATAGTGTATTTCTTCCTACGGGTTGCAATCCCCTTCAGCTCCTGCAGTCCTTCTCTTAACTCTTTCACAGGGGTTCCCAAGCTAGGTCTAATGGCTGTAAGTATTTGCAGCTGTTTCAGGGGCTGGCAGAGCCTCTCAGAAGACAGCTATGACAAGCTCCTGTCTGCAAGCACAACATGGCATCAGCAATAGTGTCGGGGTTTGGTGCCGGAGCTTGGGAGGGACCCCAAGTTGTGGCGATCTTTGGCTGGCCTTTTCTTCAGTCTCTGATCCAATTTTGTCTTTGCATTTTCTTTAAACTGGAACAATTGTCTGTCAAAATTTTTGAGACGGGTGAGTGGCCCCATCCCTCAACTGGGTGCCATGTCTAACTACTGGAGGTGATCTCTTCAGGTTCCATCTCCCCACTGTTGGGAATTAGAGCTAAGGTATCATCCCCATTGGGTTCTGGGAGCCTCTCACATCCCTGTTATTTGAGACTTTCTAGAGGTTCTGCAGTTGCCCACCTCACACTGCTGCATATTGCTATTCATTATCCTGACCCTCTGGGCTTCTTTCCTGTCTCTACCCATACTTGATCCTGATCCCCGTTTTTTTCCATGCCCCTTCCTTCTTCCTCCTAATGCCCCCCTTTGCCTCCCATGATTATTTTGTTTCCCTTTTTAAATTGTTTTGAAGCATCCACATTTGGATCTTCCTTCTTGTTAACCTTCATGTGTTTTGCAAATTGTATCATGGGTATTCTGAACTTTTTGGCTAATTTCCACTTATCAGTGAGAAAATACCATGTATGTCCTTTTGGGACTGAGTTACATCACTCAGGGATAATATTTTATAGTTCCATCCATTTGCCTGAAAAATTATTGATTTCCTCCTTTTTTAAAGAGCTGAGTATTAATCTATTGTATAAATAAACCACATTTTCTGTATCCATTCTTTGGTTGAGGGACATCTGGGTTGTTTCCAGTTTCTGTTATTACAAATAAGGCCACTACAAACTTAGGGAAGCCTGGGAATTTGTGATACGGTAGAACATCTTTTCAGTATATGCCTAGGTATAGTATAGCTGTGTCTTCAGGCAGAACTATTTCCATTTTTCTTAGGAACCTCCTGATTGATTTCCAGAGTAGTTGTACCAATTTGGAATCCCACCAGCAATGGAGGGGTGTTTCTCTTTCTTGACAGCATCGCCCAGCATCTGCTGTCTCCTGATTTTTTTTTTTTTTTAAATCTTAGCCATTCTACTTGGTGTAAGGTTGAATCTCAGAGTAATTTTGATTTGCATTTCCCTAATGACTAAGGATGTTGAACATTTCTTTAAGTGCTTCTCAGCTGTTCAAGATTCTTCATTTGAAAATTCTCTGTTTAGCTCTGTACCCCATTTTTTAATTGGGTTATTTGGTTTTCCAGAATTTAACTTAAGTTCTTTGTGTATTTTTTTTATATTACCCCTGAAGTCAGGGTATCAGTATTTGCAGATTATATGATAGTATATATAAGTGACCCCAAAAATTCTACAAGAGAACTCTTATAGCTGATAATCAACTTCACCAAAGTGGCTGGATATAAAATTAACTCAAAGAAATCAGTAGCCTTCTTTTATACAAAGGGTAACCAGGCTGAGAAAGAAACTGGGGAAACAACACTATTCACAACAGACACAAATAACATAAATATCTTGGTGTAACTGCAAACAGGCAAGTGAAAGATCTATATGACAAGAATTTCAAATCCCTCAAGGCAGAAATTATTGAAGACCTCAGAAGATGGAAAATCTCCCACGTTCCTAGATTGGTAGTACTAACAGAGAAAATGGCCATGTTACCAGAAGCAATCAATAGATTCAATGCAATCTCTATCACAATTCCAACTCAATTCTTCAAATAGATGGAAAGAGCAATTCTGAACTTCATATGGAATAACAAAAAACCCTAGATATTAAAAACTGTTCTCAACAATAAAAGAACTTCTGGGAGAATCACCATCTCTGATGTCAAACTGTACTGAAGAACAATAGTGATAAAAACTGCATGGTATCAGTTCCTAGACAGATCAATCAATGAAATAGAATTGAAGACCCCGAAATAAACCCACACAACTATGGACCCTTGATCTTTGACAAAGAAGCAAAAAACGTACACTGAAATAAAGAAAGCATCTTCAACAAATGATTCTGATCTAATTGGCAGTCTGTATGTAGAAGAATGTGAATTGACCCATATTTATCACCTTGTACAAAGCTCAAGTCCCAATCTTTCAAGGACCTCCACATAAAACCATATACACTGAATCTAATAGAAGAGAAAGTGGGAAAGAGCCTCCAACTCACTGGCACAGGGGAAATGTTCCTGAACAGATCACCAGTGGCCCAGGGTCTAAGCTCAACACATGGGACCTCATCAAACTGAGAAGTTTCTGTAAGGCAAAGGACACTGTCAATAAGAAAAAATGGCAACCTACAGATTGGTAAAAGATCTTCAATAACCAAATATTTTCTTAAAATAAATTAAAACTAATTGTATACTTGAAAATTATGAAGATCATGAGTAATAGGAGGCATAAAGGTTTTTGTCATATTTACACTGGTGAGACTAATGGGAAATATCCATACAATTTTTATCAATGTTCTAAGAGATTAATTAATAATCCATGGTGGGTGACAAATATAGGTTTTTCTTTTGTCTTCTAGATCCCATAGAAACATGTATTGTCATAATTGGATAAGAAACAAAACATGAGATAAAGAGCATTCATATTTTATACATTAGAAAACAAGATGCATATCCTCAGAGCAAGAAATTCTTTCATCACTTAGAGTTACTGTAGACAGAATTAGGACTAGAATATGAGCTTTTTAAAGTTCCAGTGACTTTTTCTTTTTGGCACTTACAATAGTTTACTGTATTTAAAAGACCAAAGTGGATGGTGAAGTCCTAGATTATTCATTTGTGAGGGTGCAGACGGATGAAAAGGCTGGCAAAGCGGAGACTTAAAATTCTATGAATAAGCAGACAATTTCATTTGCTAATATTGTTATTCTGATATTTTTGATAGAAATTACTCCAGTCAGAATACATTCACATTATTTATTCTAAAAAATGCATTAAAGTAAAATGAAAAATTGTGGACCCTTAAGCAGGAAAAATGAACTAATTTCGTCTGTGCATAAGGAAAGAGGGTGTAAATTCTCAAGGTTACCCTCACATAAACTTCCAATTTATCACTCTGACCAGAAGATTTCTGCATGGAAGATGAAGACATGCACATTTGTGCATGCGTGCACACACACAAATTTATGCAAACAAGCACAGACACAAATACACATACTCACACATAAGCCCAAATGTACACACAAATTTAACGCAGTGGGGTTTATGGTATGAAGTCTTATTGTTCAGTGCAAATACATCACAAGCTAAATGAATGATTTCCATCCCATGAAAATGACAGTTGAAAATTTCTTTCTTACATCTGTGAACAAGTATTTGTATCAGGTGAAAGCAGGAGGGACAAGATTTGTGAAACTAGCTAACGAAAGGGCATGAATGTGGAATTGTGTGTGAATCACTCCGTGAAGCAAGTTCACTTTACTTTACTGAGTGATGGTCATATTAAACTTTAAAGCAGGTTCAAACCTCCTTATCATCACTGAGTGAGGTATTTGGAGTGACAATTCAATATATGGTGTTATACTTTATTTATAATTCACAAGTGGCTTTGAAATTTTGTCTTACTCTTCCTACCAGTTGCTGTCAGTTTCTATAACAACTGACGTCTAAAGGACAGATAGAGTACATCAGAAAAAATGTAATTGCTACAGTGAGCTTCAATGACATCACCAACTTATTAGATGACTGAAACACATCGTTTTATTTTCACACCTGAAGGTCAAGTCAAAGAGTGCTTTCTTGTTCTTTTGTACTGTGAGTCACAACAGGTTACTAATTCTTGTTCATCTTTAGCTTTTTACTGTTTCTTTTCTCATATAGTTCTAAATCTTACAATTGCCAAACCTAGGAAAATTTCACACACATTATTCTGTGTCTGAGAAGATAGGGACTATAGTTTACTCCTGAAATGTTCTAGAAGAAAATTAAAGGCATATTTAAGAGAAATAACCAAAATAGTGTAATAGTTAAGTGTATGTCATATATATTTATGTGTATATATAATATGAAATATATGTGTATATATGTATATAAACTCTGTATGTATGTGATAAATATATAATGTCAGATATATAATAAGTTTAATATATCCAAAAGAGGATGATAAATAAATGAAGCAGCTCCATCAATACAACAAATAACTTAAAACTAATTCCAATAAATAAACAAACAAACAACAATGTCTTTTATCTTTTTTTGTTGTTGTTGTTTGTTTTTTTGTTTTCCGAGACAGGGTTTCTCTGTATAGCCCTGGCTGTCCTGGAATTCACTCTGTAGACCAGGCTGGCCTTGAACTCAGAAATCCACCTGACTCTGCCTCCCAAGTGTCCTTTATCTTTTGTCTTCTAGTGTTTCTTCTAACATATCCAGACATTTTGAAATTGTGTACCTTAAAAATCTTGGATTCTGGTAGGTAAAAGTTAGCAGCTGAGGTCAAAGTCCTTTTCCTATTTAAATGTAAGTTAGGTTTTGTTATCGAGACATCTTCTGGGCTGTCTTTCCTGAACCACAATCCAGAAATGGCGGGCACACCTGTAATCCAGACCTTGAGGCATGAAGACACAGGCTTCTGACCTTGATCTTGAGGTGGAGTTAGTGGCCATGAAAAGCTTAGGTCCAGGCAAGCATATCTCTTGAGTTTAAGGCCATCCTGGAACAAAGCAAATTCCTGATCCAGACCTAGCAGTACACACCTTTTATCTGCCACATCTTCAGCTGAAGGCCAACATGAGGACTTTGGAGGAAGGCAGACTCACTCATCTTCTGCTTGCATTTACTTGCTAGTACATTGTTGGAATCTACTTCTTCAAGATTCCAGCTTCTACAGAAGACCAGGTGAAACAACTAGCCTCATGGGAGCAAAGAACTACTACATTTTGCACTTCCCATTCACAGCTGCCCATTGTTGGGTTAGTTGTACTACAGACTGGAAGTCATTACAAAACATTTCCTCAATATAGAGAGACATTCTGTAAGTTCTGTGACTCTAGAGAACCCTGACTAATTCAGTTATTGACAACCAGTAGGCAAATCATTGTCCAGATAAATAAATAAATTTTGTAATAGTGGTACTGAAAAGTAATCTGAAGAAGAATTAGGAAGACATGTTCAGGATTCTGTAGATTTATGAATCTCATCCTACTGTTAGCATACTAGTGACTTTTCTCAAGGCTGTAGAAAAATAGTCTGACAAAAGCAACCTGAGGAAAAAAGAGTTTGGCTTATGTTTTAAAGGAATACAGTTTACCATGGCAGGGAAAGCATGTAGCATTAGCATGAGATATATAGTCTCATTGAATCTGCAGTTAGGAGGGAAAGAGGAAGGGACACTGGCCTTTATCTGACTTACACTATTTTTCCTTTCAGCCCATCTGTAGTTCTATGTTAACAGTGTTACCCATACAAACTATGGCTATTCCTGTCTTAGTTGAACATCTTCGAAAACACCCCCAGAAACATGCCCATGGGTTCATCTCCTAGATGATTGCAAATCCAGTCAAATTGGAGACAGCATCACACAGCATGTTTCTTTCATAGGATTTATCTTAATGGCCACAATGAAAAAAATGTGTAAATCAGGAGAGCAGAGCCTTGAAATCAGATACATATAAATCCGAATATAGAACTGATAGTTTTGTTTGTTTTTGCTTTTCTCTAGTATTTAGTTATATTTATTCTTTTTTTCTGAAAAAGAAAAAAAAAATCTGTGTTAGAATTTTGTTTAAAATGATATGGGTTAATGTGTTAGATATTTTCACAATTGTTGTGTAATGAGTGCTTAATAAAAACCACGTAGCAAGTAATGTTCTAGTGTGCCTTTCAGAAAAAAAAAATGATTATAATAGTAAGAGTGGAGCTCAGGGCCATGTGTGATACCCACTGCAAGGAGGAAAATGCAGTTCAAGAGATCAAGTAGAATAAATGATTAGAGTTATTTAAGAAGTATGAGAAATTTAAAGATTCCGTCTCCAATCATCATCACCTTTTTAATTCACAAAGCAGAAAAATGCCAAGGAACAAAACATTAGGTCAGAAGCAGTGGAATGAACTACTCTGTTAAGGAATGCCACATCTGACTTTTGAATCTTCCTAGTATAGTCTTCCTCTTTTCTTGCTTCTAAGTTGGAAATATTTCAAAACCCATCTCAGCACATTGGCATTATCTCTCATCATCCTCAGATCTCTTTTACACTCATCTTTCTCATCATGGCTGTGTGATAGACTCGGATTCATCCTTCTAGTTCCAAAGGAAACTGTGCACATTGTGTTTACCATCTTTATTAATAGATTGACAAAAGCCCAGTAGATCGATCAGGTGGTTAAGTGTTTGTTTCTTATTAGGACATTAGTTCAGATTCCTAGAACCCACAAAAAAATCAGGCAGTGGCATATATCTGTAACCCAACTTTCATGACAGGCAGGTCTCCAAAATTTATTGAAGAGCCAGTCTAACTGAATTTAGGAGCACCTGATTCAGGGTGAGACTATGTCTCAACAAAATAAGGTAAAGCACAAACATGGTGGGTGACACTATTGATCCTTAACATCTATAAACAAGCATGCACATCTGTACACACACACACACACACACACACACACAACTTATGAAAATTCATTACAAAATCTAACATAAGACATGAAACAATGTTCATAAAGATTTGATTCTTAGCATGAGAGTGCTTATTTTGTGTCTGAGGATAATATCATGATGCAGTCTCTGGCTTTCTTTTTGAAGATTTTACTTACACAGTCCATCCTAACCATTTTACAGCTCCCTGAAAACCACTTAGCTTCAGGTGTTTGGTGGTGCTCTGTGATCATTCTCAATGTTTCCTGCAGAAACTCGATATACAGTCTCAGTTTCCAAACTTTGTCTTGGTTTCTTTAAAACCACTTGATTTCAAGATACTTCCTACTAGATCAACTTTAGGGATTCTTTCCAAAATACCCAATAACAGTTGGCTCTGAACATGTCAAAGGAATTAACAAAAACATATAGGAAAGAAAAATATTTTAAGCATTTTCTTATGTGTGCTTCTCTTTTTGTTTAGATTGCAAGAACTAATTTAAGACCATGACATAGGCAATACATGACAAAATAAAGTCAATGGTAAAGAAAAGAATTTCAGCAAGAATATAGTATAATAAAAATAAAACCAATTATGTAACCATAAGACTATGTATAAATATGTCAATTTAAATAGGAGCCAGTATAACTAATGTGTAATTTCAAAAGCCTAATATAAATAAAACAAAATCGATATTGAGGAAATCAACATATATTATAAAAATAATTAGATTTTATTGCTAAGTTTGATAGCTACTATATATTTATGTGGAATTTTATTGTGCCATGTTTAATAAAATATCAGTGATTTCTCGAGTTTTATGAAGCATTTCATCATATTAATATTCTATTCCCTTCATGTAACTTGAAATAATTATCAAATATTTCTGAACTACATTTATTTGAATAAATCCATCAGATTCAAGGAAATGGAGGCCATGCAACTTTCTCTTCTACTTTTAAAATATTAATGTTATTTAACCCATTAATTCTTTGAACAAGCATCTTGACACAAAAGAAGACACACATTCATACCTATGTTCTTGATGACTACTTTCTCAACTTCTTGTAGGACACTGTGTTACTAGTGTTCATTTTCTTTTTCTTGACTTCTAATCATACGTTAGAACAGAATCGTTCTTTCAGTGAAAAGAATTATTTCAAAAATCCAGTTTTTTTTTCCTGTGTTCAGAAACTAGTTTATAAAATTAAGACTTCATGCAGTTATCAGGTTCACCTTTCATTATGTCAGTGAATTTCAGATAGAAAAACAAAACAAAACAAAAACCAACTTATTTCTTACAGGTTTGCAGTTAATATCCATATTGGAAGCAGGAGTGTAATGATATAATGTAGCACTAGTCTAGCATATGTATGGATAGCACATTCAGTTACATTAAGATTTTCAGTATTCCTTCTTGAATATGAAATATTATTAATTCCTTCATTTTCTTCAACAATGTTTAAAATAGTCTCATTTTCTTTGTAAAGACTAACAGCATCAGATATTGGGAGTACCTCTTTTACGTTAGTTTCTGATTGTTCAATCTTCAAAAATTCTACAACTCTAATAATTATGTTGTATCTATTCTATTTCTACTTCTAAATTCTTTCATGACACAGCTTTGTGTCTTGATATAATCTATCATCTTTTTGCCTGAAGAACAATGTTCCAACATAACGACTATAACTTTGTCTTTCAATTAAGTTCTTCAAAACTTTTTGTCCATATAATTGACTCCCACGTTTGTTCCTCTGAGACTCAAGGAAACTTCGTGTTGTCTCATTTGGTATAGGGGATATTCTATTTGATGCAAAGATGACCCATGAGATATGTACACTATCTCTGAGGAAATATAAGAGTCAGTAATTAGTACAGGAGTGTCTCTGCTCTAGTGATCTCAGTGTTTATTTTTTTACAATCTGTAAGCATGGACAACATAACTTTCCATGTGGAACAACTGGAAGATGAGACAAAGATATAAGAGAATGAAGTCCTTGTGCATGTGTCTTGGACCTAAATAAAGACCCTCAATCTCCTTTGCTTCCTTGCATTAATTTAGGAAAAATCAATAGAGTTCTATTCATGAGAAAAGGCTCTTCAGGAGACAATGTCAGCCCCATAGACTTAGGACCACTACCCTCCACAACTGGACATAAAAGATATTTATAATCCAGTCATTTTGTGGCATTTTGTTGTAGAAGTCCAAAGGATAAAAACAACAACAACTGTAATAATTGCTTCGAAACGATCAATTTCCTTTCTTCTTTCTTTCTTACTTTCTTTGCTTCTTTCTTTTCTTCTTTCTTTTTCTGCCACTGTTGGTAATACAACTATCATCTTTTTGCTAAATTTAATCACTGATTCAATTCTTTTCACTATGGCGCACTTGTCTTGAAGAAATCAATAGGCCCTATACCTGATGCCACAGAGACACTTAGCTCCCATTGCCATCAGTGCTACCCATTCAACGCAATAACTAACACATCTCTTTCAATGTTTTTATTACAGAATGTCTGTCAATGTGGAGATGTTAGAGAATGATGGATTTGAAAGGTGACATCACAGGAACCTAGGCTATGGCTACACATCATTCATGAGCTACTTGTGCACAGGCTTCATTGTTGGGATTAACCACAGAGGCTATTATATTGAATTACATATAATAATAGAAAATGTAATGGAGAAAGGAAAGGAAATTTAACACAGAGTAACTGGTCTCTGAGTGCAACTAGAAGTAATAGATTGGATAAACCAATGATAACATGTCAAAAGTTAGACTTAAAATAGAAGATTATATACATTATGTTTATTTTCATCAACATAAGAACCAAAGTATATGCAACATGTCCTAAAATTACATCTACTTTATCAAAGAATATTTTAGTAATTATTTCTATAAATGTAACTCAACTAGTTAAACATCTTAACTAGTCACTAAGTTCAAACACAGTTTCTTCATGAAAAAGATAGGATTTTTGCCACAAAAATTTAAAAAATATATATTTCAAAATTAATTTTTATAGCAATTCCTTGGGAGAATTTATGTGTGGAAAAATGATAGTTTATATCATAATGCCACAAAAATTTAACTTGTCATTGTTTTAGCAACATGTACATTTCTGCTTACAACAACTTTTTATAAATTACAGAAAGTAGCCATGAATGTTAGGGCAAGACTCCTTTCATCTCTAAATATTCCTTACCAGAATCTACTTTTTAGAGATTATTTTCTTCTACATGAGTCTACAGATTCAAGATTATATTATCTAGAGATCATATTATTTCACTGGTGTGTGTGTGTGTGTGTGTGTGTGTGCGCGCGCGCGCGTGTGCGCACAATTTTAAAGAGGTTGAGAGATGGAACAGCAATTTAAACAGATTATGATTTTCATCAATGAGTATTATTATTTTTTATTTTACTTCTTATGCGATTGGCTAATAATTTCTAATACCATATTTTCCCAAGTTATACTAGTTTTGGAAGGAAAAAGATGCCTTTTTTTTTCACAGATGAGACCGAGATACATATTTGTATATGATTACTCAAAGTCTTTTGTTTTTCAGTAACATACCTTTATGAAAACAAGAAGCTAATTATTGTTTTATAAGAAACCATTTCTTGTTATTATTTAGATCATGTCATTGTGTTCAGTCTAAGAATATAGCTCGGTACATTACTGAAAGCAAAAGTATTGAGCATGTGTGAAGAAACGGCATACATTCGTTATTTTTTTATTTTTTAATCACTATGACCAAGTAACTGAAACAAAATAAAACAAACAAAATGAAGCTAAACAAAACAGCATCTTATGGGATGAAATGTTTTGGGAGCTCACAGTTCAAAGGTACAGCCCATCATGGAAGGGAGTTATGTAGTAGGAATATTAGGCATTAGGTCCCATTGTAACCATAATCAAGAAGTACTGAGTAAAGAATTCTGCTACGTAGCAGCTTTTCTCCTTTTGCCCTTTTTCTTCAGCTGAAGACATCACCTCATGGATGGGTGTACCAATATTCCTGCTAGGTCTTTCCCCTTCAGTGTAAACTTGATCGAAACACTATTACAGGCATACCTAGAGGTATGTTTCCTGTTATAAACATAGCAAAGTTAGACATGAAGGTTGACTGTCACAATCAAAACAAATGCTAACTCAGTACTAATCTTGATATGAAAGAAATAAAGTGGTTACTTTCCCTGGAGAACGGGAAGACACATTTCTCCATCTTTTCTAGAAGCACAATACGATTTCTGGACGTTGTTTAAGGATTCATAGAACCCTTAGCTGTTTTTTTTATTTATTTATTTATTTATTTATTTATTATTTTTCAGAAATGGGGCTAAGTCTGCATTGGTACTAGAGTATCTGTAACAAAGACTAATAAATGAATATTCTGTCATGTCTTTGCTGCTCAGATCACACAACATTGATGCCTTGCCCCAAACTACTGCTCTCTCTCTCTCTCTCTCTCTCTCTCCCCCTTTCTCTCTCTCTCTCCACCTGGCACATCAAGTTAGGCATATCCTCTCCCATAGAGGCCAGACAATACAGCTCAGCTAGAAGAACATATCCCACAGACAGGCGACAGCATTTAGAATAGCTCCAGCTCTATTCGTTCAGGACCCACATGAAGACCAAGCTGCACGTCTGCGACATATGTGCGGGCAGGCTTAGGTCCAGTCCATGTATGCTCTTTGGTTGGTGGTTCAGTCGCTAAGAGCCCGAAGGGTTCAGGTTAGTTAATTCTGTTGGTCTTCATGCGGAGCTCCTATCCCCTTTGGGGTCCCCATTCCTTCTCCCTACTCTTCCCGAAACTCCATTCACTGTTTGGCTGTGGGTGTCTGAATCCATCTCAGACAGCTGCTGGGTAGAGTCTTTCAGAGGACAGCCATGTTAGACCCCTATCTACAAGCATAACAAAATCATTAATAGTGTCAGGGATTGGTGCTTGCCAAAGCAATGGGGAGGAGCCCATTTCTTCAGTCCTATGAAGCCCCACCCCCAGCTCAGATATGCTGCCCTAAAGTCTGTCTCTGTTTTACTTAGGCTGTTTTATTTTTTTTCCAGCCATATTCTCATAGTATCTATAAAGTTCATCTATTGTAAGGCCCCATCTATTGTCTCTGGTAAGATCTACTACCTCTATTTTTAATATTATCTTACCTTAAGGCTTAAGTCTTAACAAGGGCAAACAGAAAAATTGTAAAATTATCAGCCAATTCAATTATAAGTAGCTAATATTTATAGATTATTGCATGCTGTAACAGACATGATGATGTGTTACATTTCCCAATAACATATGCTGCAATTGGATTTTAGTCAAATAGAAAATCTCAAGGAAGGGTACAAAAGGGAAACAGCTATGGGACAGCCAGTGGTGAGGGCACACCATGGTAGCTCTGATGTCTGGGTCACCAAGATGGAGGAGATCACAAAATCAGGGCCAGCCGGAGCTCCCCACCAAATTTTAGACAGTGAACATTATAGACTTTGTCCAAAATTAATAAGCAAATAAATAAATATACAAGCAAACAAATACCATTCAACTGAATGGATATGAAAATGCAATATACTGAAATCCATGATTCAAATGATGTCGATGAAAGAAAATGCAAATTTAAACAGTCAAAAAAATGGGAGAATTAGCTAGTTAAAGTAATCCCATTCCTATTTAATAATCTACAAAAGTGCTACAAATAGACACAAATCAAAAAAGAAAACCATAATTGGGACTAAAATCAGTATCTAAAAACATATTATTATGAAATATTCAATCAAATAAAGAGAAAAATTGCCAAAATTGCCAAACTCTTCAAAGCCCAATATTAAATAAAAAGGCCACAAATTACTTACATCTTCAATAACAAAGAATTTTACTACTAATTCTGTTCAGCACAGAAGGAAGCACATCGACCATTCTGAGACATCCATATGCATTAATTTGACAACTTGGATGAAATGGACCATGTCCTAAAAAAATACAGGCTACTATACTCCCCCAATATGAAATATATAATTTGAATAATGTTGCACCTATTAAGGACATTGGATATAAAATTAAATCTCCCAAAATAGAAATCTTGATGCCCAGATGGTTTCACTGAAGAATTCTAACAAGTGTTAAAGACAAATTAGCACTAACTTTGCACACGATCTTCCAGGAAGTGAAAAAAAAAATTCTTAATTTACTTTATAAAACTAGGTGCTACTCTGGGTGAGAATCTAGATAAAGATGAAACTAGATTAGAGAATCAATGAATTATTCCGAGTAGAAATATAGAAAGAAAGAGTGTTTTGTTTTGTTTGTTTATTTTCAAGGCAGGATGTCATGTTTCCCAGGCTTGGTTCATACTTACTGGATAATAAACAATAACATTGAACTTCTGGTTCCCTTGATTCCAGCTCTTGTTTGCTAGGAATACTGGCATGTGCCATCCCTGATATATGTGGATTTGGGATTGAATCCAGGGTTTCATGCATGCTAAGAAAGCACTCCACTACTAAGCTACATAAATCACCAGCTAGAAAGAAAACTAATGAACTATTAGAAAATATAATGCAAAAATATGTAAAATTGTACACAAGAGGTGAGATTTATTCCAAGATTGCAAGTCAGGCTAAGTATTTGATAAAGATCAACACTGATTAAAGGTAAAAATAGAGAAAAACAGAAGTAAATGGTTCCTTTTCAACTTGATAAAGAACATATACAAAACACCTCAATCAATATGTCTCGTGGTATTAAGGTATAATATAAGGGTTTCTCTTTGCTGTTAGGCAACACTCTGCTAGAAATTCTAGCCAATGAAAATAACAGAAAATAGAAATTAAAATTATGCTGAGTGGAAATGAAGAAATTTGAATGTATTAGCAGATTGCATAGTTGATAAAAATAAAAATTTCTGGTAAATGACTAAAAATCTCCAGAAGTAATTATGCTTATGAAGCAATGAGATGTATACCCCAGAAATAGAAAGAAATATAATTTCTCATCACTGAAAAAAAACCTTCTATGTAAATTTAGTAAAACATGTGCATGGTTTGTTTACTTTCAAATCTATGAAATGCTAATGAAACTTCAAGATGAAATAAATCTGGAAGCATACCATACTATCACCTTCAACATAAAGATATCCTTCCAAATTCACATGTAAGTTAAGAGTAACTTCTACAACCATTCCAGCCACATATTTTATTGTTTTTTTAGACTGTCTTACATGTAAGCCTGTTTTGTAGCAAACCTGCCTTGTAAACCATGTGGTCCCCACACTTACAGCTGCTTCCCTGCCTCTGCCTCCCACTATTTGAATTATAAGTATGCACCACAGAACCTGGCTACAACAACATTTTGATAGGCATAGCTAATATCATTCAAAAATTTATATCAAAAGACAAAAAGCATAGGATAACTAAAACAACCAAAAAATTAAGGATGGAGGAAGAAAGTGTTTCTTTGATATCAGCATTGATTATTTACCTACTATCATCAAATATGCATGGTATTTCTGGAGAGAAAGAGATCATTGGAAAAGAATAGAAATCTGAAAACAACCCTGTCCACACAAATGATGCTCCACTGATGTTTGATAGAGATACATAAACAATCTAGAAAAGCTAGAAAACTAGCTTTTTAACAAATCTTGTTGTAAAACTTGATTAACCATAGAAAAATGATAAAACTTGCTCAAAATCTCAAACTTTATACAAACAAAATACTGAAAATAATTTAAAACAACTTATAAATACGCAATGTATTTTGAAAGTCAGGCAATATCCCTAACTCTCAAGGATGAAAGATTTTAGTACATGTCTCTTAAAGGACTTGAATAGAAAATTAAAAAAAAAAAAAGACAGTTTCACTTAGACAAAGTCTTGCTAGGGAGCATTCGAAGATGATGACCATCAATATTCAGTTAGAATGAACTGTTAACACTTAACAGGAAGACAAGAGATAACTTAATTAAGAATGTATCAAATGTATAAAAAGTCATTTAGTCAAAAATGCTCTAAGAAGTTCACATAACTTTTTTAGGAAATATTCAATATTATGTGCCTTTAAGAACCAAAAGTTTTAACAATGATACCTCACAACATAAGTCTATCAGCACTCCATTATGTCCCCAAATGTATAGGTTACCAAGAGTCCTGAATAGCAAGAATCCTGTTATTGTTGGAGGGAATGGAGGGAATGAAAAAAGTTTCCACCACTTATACCCAGGTAAATATATCTTACACAAAACCCAGTAATATGTCTTTCTAGTGTTCACGCAAATGTTGAAAACTGATATCCATAGAAAAATCTGCACATGAACATTTAATGTTGCATTATCCTTAATTGTTAGAAACTATGAATACCCAAGCTGTAACTCAGTAGATCAATCTAAACAAACCATAGTACATCCGTTCAATAGAATATATTACTTAATAAGAAAATGAAATTATCTTTAAATACAGAAGAAAATTAAAGTCTTCTCTATTACATATTACAAAAGAGAGAAACCAGTCCAAAAAGATCTGTGTAATGTATCATGTCAAGGAGATAACATTCTGGAGAAGGTAAAAATATACAGATGGGGAACAAGACATTGGTGGTTATCAAGTGTTTATTTGAGAGGAAAAGTAAAAGAAATAAGACCAAAGTATTTTTGCTATTTTTAAAATATTATTTTCATTGCTTGATAGATTTATGTACTTATATAATGAACTAAGGGAAGACTGAGCCAGTTTGCATAGTAATATAATAGTGGATACATGTTGGTATTAATTTGACAATATGAGCATCATGTATAATACTGAGTCAATATTTATGCATGCTTTGAATGCAAGTAAATGATAATGAATAAATCTTATTTTTCAAGTATAATAATTGTATCACACCAATGAGAGTTAAGGAAAAGAAGGAGACAGGTGTACTATAAGAACTCTATACCATCTGCCCACTTTGTGTGTGTGTTAAGTGCTCTGATAATTGCATATTTATTAAACAAAATGCAGATCATATTTGCTAATACTGCATTCCACTGAGGCAATGAGGAAATGGTAGTAGAGTTGCAGGGTAAATCTTCCACGTGATCGAAACCAGGCAGACCTAAAGAGGAATCAATATTTTGCAAAGAAGGAGGGGACAGCGTTGGATTTCAAAGTAAAGATATTGAATAGATGTCAGGAGCTCTCTCTCTCTGTTAGTTTGCTAATTTGTAGCAAAAGATTAAAGAAAGGGGGAAACTCTCATTTCAGATATTAACTAAAAACTAATTAACTTCTCTGACATGCTAATAAACAATGACATACACACAAGCAGTTGATTTAAGAACATGGGGGGTTAATACTATATCAGCTCTTTGTACAATTCATAGAATCAAAAGACTTTGATGCCCACAGAAAATTTAAACTTACTTCATATCCATTTATGAGGCATCTTAATTCATTTAAGACTTGGAATTTATAAGAAAAATTCAAGGTTGCAAGTAAAATTTATGTCTTATGTTGATTTTTTAATGGTTTCACAACAAAATATCTTTATTATCTTCTTATAAACCTATGTTTTTTCTTTGTTTACCAAATGAAATGCATTTGAAATCAATGTCTATTTTTCTCCATTCTTATATTTCAAAGCCACTTCCATATATCATTCAGAACATTTAATTACTATGAGATAGATAGTCAGGGTTCCCATACTAAATTGATATCATTTCTTTCTTGCAAATATGAAAGATGTTATTTTACTTAACTCGTGTAACTTTATTAAGAGTCTCCTCTAGGCTTTTAAAAATACTGACAGTTTGTCCTAGGAATTACGTTAACTTTATTGGATTTTTATGATGATTAATGAATCATAGCAAAGTTTGTGAAAATTTTAAAAACAGTCCATGAAAACAATAGGAAATTTAAATGTTGATACTTTGTGAACTGGATCCTCTCTCCTTTCCTCACTGTCAGCCCGTTAATACTGTCCAATAACCATTTCCTAACTACACTTGTGTATGGGACATGGTCCCTACAAGACTACATATTGTTCTGTGTCTCTAGAAATCAGAATACCTTTCCTTATAAACTTAGCAAATGTCTAGACTTTTAAGACTGAACGAAATGTGGCTTCCCTCTTGTAATGTTTCCTTGATGCTCTTAAAATGTCCTGTGTGGTCCAGATTTTTGTTTCTTATATATTTCCATTGGTCAAATCAACACGTGTATGATAAAGTAGGAAGACAGGAAGAGTTAAGGGGAAGGGGAAGGGGAAGACTCCCTTTCTGGTTTCCTTAGGCTCTGATTGACTTATTTTGCTAGCTCAAACACAAGAACTTCAGCACACCTAGTGATGTTCACTACAAAGGCAGCGTACATAGAGACAGCATTTCTCTTTTAAAATGAGTTACTTCAAATAGTATTTTTAACATAGTAATAAAGCATACTTAGGGCTTTTAACTTTAAAATGACTCCTTTATCAGCTTTAAATCTGTAATAACTTGGGATTCTTATAAACAAGACTATGGATTCTCTTAACTTTCTTTCAATTTACATACAGTAGATTACATTTACACTTGGACCTGTTTTATCAGTCTGTAGTCCCCCCTACCTTCAATGTTCCTCAGAAACCAACTCTAAATAATGTTGTGTCAGAAGCTACTGGATTCCTTTGGCTATTGTTAAAACTCACCTGACTTTTAAACACACACTATCTTACTCCTAAGCACCTCCCTATCTCCCTAGCACTACATGAGAGCTTATATCAAGTCCTGTGCTTAAATCTATGTTAAACTTTTCTTCAATTCTGGCTGGGTTCCATACCAACTTATCCTGAAGTTCTTTTCTATTGCATGTTCAAGAATCCTGGCTTTATCTAAGTAGCAACCTCTGAAATATCTGTTTAGATTGCCTGCAACAGGACTATATTGCCTACTTCCTCTGACAAACAATTGTTAAAATTTGGCAGATACTCAGATAGCATAGATCAAAGATATCAGTGGTCAATAATTTACTTACAAGAGTTCATGTCTCAGTATTATTGATGAAAATGAATAATCTTGGTATCACACTAAGAAACACAAAGTGTAAGTAATTTAGCAAGGCAGTTTCTTTTTGTAAAAATGGTATGCTAGAAACCAAACCACACTAACAAGCCCACTGAAGAAGGAAGTTCACTTAGATTTATTGCAACATAGCTGATAACAGTGTCTTTTACCATTGTTTGTTATCCTGGGGTCCCACATCACAGTCTTTTGTGATTGGCTAATTTAAAAAGAATCAACACAGAGGAAATGAAATGAAGGGCAGAAGGAGCTGGGTACTACTTGTGGCAACAAGTTCTTGGATTGATGGAGTTGAGTTGGGTTGGTGATAGAGTGTTTCCTAAGCATGTTTACCAAGTGGGGGAAATTCAAAGTCGGTGAGTATATGAAATACTGACCCTTTACAGGCTAGTCACCTTTGATAGAAAACAAAACAAAAAAGAAAAGATTTTTTTTGCACTATATCTAAAGAACTCTGATGTCTTAAACATCTCACACTAGAGTAAATATTTATTAATAGGTAAAATCTATTTTTATCTATATATCTTTCTGGTTTTCCTATATTTTATCAAAATATTGGTATTTTATCAAAAATGCCTATTTGTTGATAAAGTTAAGGAAGGCATGCTACAGTCATTTAGTTTAGTTTTGTTTTTTTTTTTTTTTTGCCTTAGTTGCTTTTAAATAATTACATAATAGATTTGTACCAAAGCAGTTCCTTTTAGGGTCACAGGTTTACAGGGTAACAGAGACCTGCTGAACTTTTACATGAAGCAGCCAAAATATCAGAATCAGCCAAACTCACTTTTTTAGGTGACTTCAAGTAATTTTGTTCATTGTAATACTAAACTCTCTACACATGGCATTCCTGTCTACTGCTGGGATGTTTGATAACACATGTACTAATAACCTTTAGGTATTAATTATTTTTGTGTTATTGTGATAAAACATCATTACCAAGGCAACTTATAAGAAGAAAGCATTTAATTGGATTCGTGATTTAATTGGAATCTATGGTTCAGACTACATGATAGTGGAGCAAAGGCATGGCAGAAGGAAAATACTCATGGATGTAGATGATGTGCTTTGAGCACAGTTACCTCCTCCAGTACTTTCTACTCCTCCACTCTCTCCCATTCATTCTTTCTCTATATTCATCTACTTAATTTTTAAAATATAAACAGTGCTGCCTATGACTAGGATATGCTAAAGAGGTAGAGGCAGAAAACTTATAAGTTGGGGCAGCCTATGCTACACTTTTAAAGAAAAATAGTGATGGCAGGTTGGTGTGGGATCTCTTCTAAAAGGCTATACTTGTTAAACCTCTCTAAAGATCTCCGTCCACTGGGGACCTAGCATTCAAACATAAAGAGCATATGGGGGCCATTCTTCTTATTCAAAGCAGGACAGATCTGGAACAGAAGCTCGATATTTTGTCCACCTCCACTGTGTTAGTTAGGATTTCCCATAGGAAGATATATATTTTCCTGATTAAACATGCCTTGCTTTATTTTTGTAGGGAGGCACTGCTTTGAGAAATATCTATGGGGAATTGAAGAATTTCTTACCTGCTAAAAGTGATAAACTCGATTTTCTTATATACTAGTTGTGATAATAGGCTATGAAATCATAGACACTGGGCCACCAAGTTATGTGTACTCTATTGTCCATGGAGAGACAAAGTCATGTCTTACCTATGACTGTCAGTTTAGACTATTTCTCTCTTTTAAATATTTGCTTGGGAATCAATGGCAGTGGGAAAAGGGACTAGAGACCCAGCTCCTGGCATCCCTATAACAGCCTGAAGATTTCTTATCACAGATCTCTATTCAAGTGGAGATATGATTTTTTGTTTGTTTGTTTGTTTTTCACGACAGGGTTTCTCTGTATAGCCCTGACTCTCCTGGAACTCACTCTGTAAACCAGGCTGGTCTAGAACTCAGAAATCCACTTGCCTTTGCCTCCCAAGTGCTGGGATTAAAGGCGTGAGCCACCACTGCCCAGCTTGAAGATATGATTTTTAAGAGTCCCCACACAAAAATCTTTCAGTAAAAGTCAGAAAGAACTAGAATTAGAGTTTATTAAGAGGATAGTTTAACATACATTAGAGTGGAAGAATGGGTTAACAGAAAGAGGCCCTTAAGGAACAATTAGTACACAGAGAGGCATGGATGTGGCTTCTCCAAAGAGCTCACTAAATATATACAGAAAAAAATACTTTGTCCATTGCAGACTTTTAGAAGCATAAATAAAGTTAAAATTCCTGGTATTTTAGGAAAATAGTTTAGGACCTAGACACCAAGGCAAACAATAGATAGTTACTGGCAATTGATAAGAGCTGAAAGATGGAGAAGAGGGAGAGAAAGTCATATTTTTTGAATTAGAGTAATTAATAGAGTTCTCCAAGTTGCTATAGAAAAAAGTGGGTTCAAGGTTTTACATTAGTTTTTTTTTTTTCAATCTTTTAAATTTTTTTTTGTATATGCAAATAGGTTTGTGTACCAGTGCCTGGTGGGTGTAGTCAGAAGAGATAGGATCATCTGTAATTGAAGTTACCCACTGTTGTAACCCACCATAGATGGCTACAACTGAAACCTAGGTCTTCGGCAAGAACAGCCAGAGCTCTTAAACACTAAGCCATTTCTTCAGCCCTTAGTGCTAATTTGCTACCAACTTGACTCAAGCTAGTCAGATAAGGAGAAAGGATTATCAACTGAGAAAATATCCCCAAGCTATTAACTTGTAAATGCCAATTTGAAATGAATTTTCTTGATTAATGATTAATGTGAGACCCCAGCTCTCTTAGGGCAGTACCACTCCTAGGCTGGTGGTCCTGGATGGCAAAATGAAGCAGGCTGAGCAAGCTATGGAGAACAAGCAAATCTGCTACACGTCTCCCTGGTCTCTGCATCAGCGCCTGCTCTCAGTTCCTGCCTTACATGTGTTATTTTCCTAACTTCCCTGAGTGACAGACTGTTAGAAAGACATATCAATAAAATGCACCCTTTTGTCACTAAATTGCTTTAGTCATAGTACTTTGTGACAGCATTCCTTAACTCTAACTGAGCCAGGATCTCAGATCTTTAGGGACAATGGTGAGAAAGCCAAGGATGGAGCTTTCTCTTCTCCCTCCCTCTTAGATAAATGATGGCATAGACCGTGCCCTATGGTACACTGTGTAGAATTGCAGTTGTACAGGTAAAGCCATTAGCTACATGGATTTCAGGAGAGTTTTAAAATTCTTTGATTTTTTTTCTTATTAATGAAATGTATAGCTTTGTTTGTGAAATTTTCAGGAAGTTGCAGGTTTTTTATCTAGGACAGAAGAAAGGTCTTATATGCATAGGCTGTAACCATGTCTCCTGGGTAGTTTAGTGTCTTCATTCCAAATCTCCTTATAAAATGAATATTGTACCTACATAGATGGTCTTTACAGGGAATTTTGTGAATTGTGCTAGAATTCTTTAGTTTGATGTGGTAAGAGAATTCAGAGGGAGGGGCTCCTTTCTCTTTCTTTGTCCCTTTAATGTCTACTGTCTCTCTTGCCTGCCTCAGTCTTGGTTGGGGTAACATTTTGATGTTGAATGTTCATTTCTACCTTCGGCTCCCATTTCCTCTCATTCTGAAGGTAAACGTCCAGCTTCTGTAGTCTGTTTTCAGTCTGGCAAGGCTTTAGACTATGAAAAGCAGCTTTTTGTATCTAGACCTGTCTTGTCTGATTTCCTCCTGTGCCTTTTCCTCCTGGCTTTTTAAATTAAAGTTTTAGTTGTATCTCTTGCCTGAAGCTGTCGTCCTGTCTGTGATAAGAGCACTGTATTTACCATGACAAAAGCGAAAACAGTGTGAGTCTGAAAGACTTGTTTGACCTATTAGTGATAGCGTCTTTTCATTATAAAATAATAAATTGTTTAACTGATAGATTGTGCCAGATATTTTCTTTTCTATGCCCATCGCCACCATTCCATATTTTGTTCATTTTGCTCTGGCCTCACAAATAAAGAGCAATTTTAATCAACATATAAAAACTTGACTCTTGGTCAAAATGAAATTCCATACTGACACCAAAATATGTGTGTACAGTTATACCTGTATTTTAAAAGAAAGCTAAAACACACAATTAAAAGAAATGGATAATAAAGTGGATTACTTTCATATTTGAATTCTTTTTTTATAAAGTACTAATACATTTAATTAAAGGGCATATGTTATGAACTGTGACAACCTATATAAACTGGGACTTCCTTTAGAAATGAACTATAATTGTAAGCTCTTAGGAATTAAAACACTAAATGAATACCTATTTATAGGAAATAAATTCTACCAATTACTTTTCCTTTTTTTAATTGGATGCAGACGTGTGCTGGGTATATTTAGCAGTATTTTAATTGCAAACAGAGTGCCAGAGACATTTTTACATGTGGCCATTTGATATCTGCTCATTTCTTTTGTTGAATTTCTTATGCAGAATCTTTCAAAATTCTTTGTGTTTGCATTGTCAAATGGTCATCTTGGAGACTGGGGATATAGTCTGTAACACATCACAGCGATGATGTCTAAAAATATATATTGCAATTGAATTAATACAAGCGACGGGAGACACCGCCAACAGGACAGAGTACTATGCATGAAACTCACAGATAACCTGAAGATTATGTTGTTGTCCTGAATGAAATAGATATATACTTGGAAATGAACACCTTAAAATGTCTCAGGGTCTCTCATTCCAGTGTGTGTCTAAAATCTATCCAGGTCAAACCTGAGTGATTTTACTTGAAAAAGTTAAAGAAATGGGTAAGATACAACACAATAAACTGAGTCCTTTTTCTACAAAGTATATTGCTAAATATTACGTACAAACAAAGAAAAAAACCTAGATTATCCTAGGGAACAAAAGGGTAGTCATACTGGCCTGCTTGACTTTCTATACAAAATGGGCAGCACATTTAGTGATAAATTAACATTACTGCACCTAGAAAGCTTTGTATGTGACTTTGCTTTAATTATTGTAATTTTAGTTATTTTTTCTTCTGCATGTATTGCACCTGACTAACAACTGGACCTCACCAAAAAAAAAAAAAAAAAAGTATAACAGTAAATGTCTTTAATCATAGCAGAAATTGGTGTGTGTGTGTGTGTGTGTGTGTGTGTGTGTGTAATGCATGACATATATCTATATCCTATGACAGCTACGGAAGAAAAGAAAGGCTGGACATTATTTAATAATTCAGACTCAGTGGGAAAATAAGCTAGAAACTAACATTCATTCTTACTGTAATTACCAGTATTAATCCAACCTAGAAATCATAAGACTGTTCTTTTATTTTTTATAATGTTCTTTGTCTGAATTTTTATTAATGTCTATTAATTACACAAAGTGCAGGCTTCATTATGATACTCCCTTGCAGCTATAATATAATTTGATGACACCGGCCACTTCCTCCAGTTCTTTCTCTTTTCTTTCTTTCTCTCTGTCTTCCTCTATTTTTATCTAAACATAACAAAATAATGTTGGTTGTTCATGACAGCACTGGCTAGTTTTTATGTCACCTTGACACAAGAGAAAGTCATTTCAGAGGAAAGAACCTCAATTGAGAAATTGCTTTTCTAAGATTTGAGTTGTAGGTAAGTCTGAAGGGCATTTTCTTAATTAGTATTTGGTGTGGGAGGTCTCAACCCATTGTGCACAGTTCCACCCCTGAGCTGGTAGTCCTAGGTTCTCTAAGAAAGCAAGCTGAATAAGCCGTTATAAGGAAGGCAGTAAGCAGCACTCTTACGGCCACTCTCATGGCCTCTGTGTTAGGTTTCTAAAATGCCTGAGTTCCTTTCCTGACTCTCTCTGATAAACTGTTGTATGGAACTGTACACCAAATGAACTCTTTAGTCCCCAAATTGCTTTTGGTTATAATGTTTCAGCACAGTAATATTAACCCTGACTAAGACAGTGATATATGACTTTAGGATATGCGGAAGAAACAGAGGCAAGAGGTTCACATGTTAATGGCCAGCCTGAGATACACATCTTAAAAAGAAAGGAAAGGGAAGAAAGAAAGAAAGAAAGAAAGAAAGAAAGAAAGAAAGAAAGAAAG
>JADRCH010000184.1:3680374-3693348 GCA_019843965.1 Rhynchomys soricoides
AAGAAAGAAAGAAAGAAAGAAAGAAAGAAAGAAAGAAAGAAAGAAAGAAGGAAGGGAGAGAAAAGAATGACCATACGTTATACAAGGTCACAGTATTAAAACACTTTCATACATATATGTTATTATTATTTGCTCTTACCCATCATTCTCACCCTCTTCTGCCTTCTTTCATGACCCTGTAGCTGATTGGCTCCCTTCCTCCAAGTAATCCCTTCCTTTGCTTTCATGCCACATGACCTCATTACAGACAGTCTCCCTGATTTTAATCTCTCCTCTTCGGTTAAATCCTTCCTCTTTTGTCCCTAGTCTGCTTTCAAAGCATTTGACTCTAAACTGGCTAATTGCAAACCAACGATAAACTCTTGTCACCAATTTGTGCCACAGTTCTATTATTGTTCAGACTTTATATATTGTGCTGGAATTAAGATGAGACAATAATCATGAAAGGTCATCCCACAGTACCTTGCCACTTCATAAAATGATCATGTTATAGGTAAAGAAAAATAAAACCATGAGATGTAACACCAAGATTACTATCATAAACTTGTGCTTTGAAAGTACAGGCATTTCCAGTTTGAATTGTATTCTACATTATTAGTATTTACTTGGGTAATCTGCTTATCCTACTTTGGATATATTATTTATTAGAAAAAATGAATATAATACCTATGATAATAGAAGCTCCTGAAAAGTAAGACCATGAAATATATACCATAGAGAATCAATGGTCTGGGTAGGTTTATTACCAGAATGTATGTGTTACACATATACTTTTTGGCTCTATGCTAAGGCTTCATATACATGTTCACAAAGTATAATGTGGTGTCAATATTTCAATGTATCAATCAACATGCTAAACCCTTAAAACTAACAATCATGAATTTTAATCCTTGCTATGTGCAACTGTGAGGATTGTATATTTGTGACCATCATTTCTCTGCTCTTGCACAGATGGTTAGCACTTCATCAGAAAAAGGTGAAAGCCAGACCCACAGCCTATAATGTTGACACTCCACTCTTCTTTGTAAGATATTTAGTCAGATGTTCAGGAAATTAAGACTGTATACTAAACACAAAAATGATTAGAATAGAGTGCAGGTCTTGATATGTTACCATCCATTTCAAATCAATTTTGTTATATACAGATTTTAAGGAAAGTTCCCTTTCCTTTTATATAGCTGCTGAATGCCAGAGCATTAAGTTGCACATATAGGCTGAGAGTTCAGATTGGAGTAATGATTATGGGAAGAGGCTTGTTTTTCTCCACATTATCTTTCTCCAGCCTCAATCACTTGGAGGGGCATCAATCTCTCTCCACCACCTAACACTGAGTAATTAAATTGGTGCAATAGTGTGTGTGTGTGTGTGTGTGTGTGTGTGTGAGAGAGAGAGAGAGAGAGAGAGAGAGAGACTGTCTGTCTGTCTTTGTGTGTGTCTGAGTGTGTGTTTTAAAAAACTGTATGTCCATCATTGTCTATAGAATATAAGGATATTACCATGGATGACTAGCGTTGCAAATGGCTACCCGAAGCTTATTCTAAGCCAAGCTAACGAAGTATCCTATATGAGGGTACCTAGTCCATCACCAGTTTGCTACTGGGGCTGTGTAGCAGGTATTCCCAGTTATGGTTGGCTTTCTTTTCCTTAAATGCATGGTTCTTAGAAGTATATAGATCCTTGTCTGATTCATAATGATACCATTTTATGTGCCTATTGTTTGTTACTCATTTCTTATTACATATAATTTATTAAGATAGGTATTTGTTTCATTTTTTAAAAATCATCAAATTTCTTATTATTCTGTTCTAGATTGAAGGAGCAATGGTAACACAAAGCCTACACATCTCACATAAGATCATTAAGATTAATCATGAAATCTTGAATACCCTTTGAAGTACTATTTAAAATTTATTTGAAAAGATGAATAAAACAAAGTAGAAACTTACTGTAGCTGCATAGGATTTTTACACAAGAAAACATAGACATGATTTTCTAGCTTCTTTGGGCTTTGTTAATGCAGCTAATGGATGACAGGACATTCATCTCATACTAACTTACATAGATTTAAATGTAAAAATATGTAAATTTCTTGGTGCTGTGGTTACTACTGGAACTGAAATCACATCATAGCATTTGTCTCTCCTGTTTCGTTATGCAACAAATTCTGTTTCTGTACTAAGCCTTACCACTGATTATTACTAATCCCTAAAATATCCACATTAGACTCTTAAATCATATACAACCATATTTTCCCCAAGAAAAGGGAAAGCCATTTAGTAACATACTTAAGGCACTTTAACTTGGAATTAAGCCAGAATAATAGATGTAAGCCAAATGACTATTACATTTTCATTGCTGAGATTTGAAATGTAACATGCTTAAAAATTTCTCAGAGATGTCAAATAGCCAATGTTTTCAGAGACAAATCCATTTTTTCCCATATATTCAATGAAAGCTATGGTCTGGTACTTTCTTGAGATCATAATTTAGATGTCAATCTTTGCTACTCTAAAAGAGTGGTCCCGGAGTTTTAGCTCTACTTAAGACCAGCTTCCAAATATAATAAAAAATAGCTATGAAATCGGAACCCTCTTAGTAATTCTACTGGCTCACAGCAGGACCACTTGAAAAGTCACTCAATATAAGAAAGAAATAAAATGGGCAAGGTTCAGAAGGCAGTTCAAGAAAATGAAGTTGAAATGCTTAGAAATATTGTTTCGTACCACTCTGTCCTTAACACTTTTGTGTCATTTCAATGAAGGTTTTATTTAAAGCTCTAACTTGGATAAGCTGAACCACTGACATGGAGTTTCAAGATATTTCTTTTACAGATTGAGTGAGTTCCATATTGAGTCATGGCCATGACAGAGAGTAGTGATCTGCCCCCACAAGTACAGCTAATTATGTGCTTTCTGAGTTCTGTGACTCAAAGGGCTAAAATATGATTTATTTTTATTCATTTAAGTGTCACTTTTTCTACGTTTCTAAAAAGTTGTTCATTAAAACTAAAATACTATCATTTTTATTTTGTTTCTATTAGGGAAATAAACTCAACCATGTAACACTCAGGAAAACAGCCTCTGCAGGGCTACATGATAGAATCACTGTAAGATGCTGCCTTGAGGAAGGGAGTCCTGAAAAGAACAACTACAATATCTCAACTGAGGTATAATTAATTAGTGGTCCTAGCCTGTCTTTGAAGAATGATTTTCCCTTGTGTGTGTGCTCCTGACCAGGCCAATTTGATTTAACTCTTCAAAAGAGGAGCAAATTATATTTAATGTTTTGGTTAGATTAAAATGTGCTGTTTTTCTCCAAGGGCTGAGGTAGAATTAGTTTTTTGTTTTTTGTTTTTTGTTTTTTTTTTCTGAAAAGAATAAATTTTTTTCTTAATGGACTTCAACAAAGCCTACTTCTTTACATTTTTCTGTGGTAAATTCAACCCTAAGGAGGGGATTTCCTTTCTAGTGTTATCACAGAAAGAGAAGAGTGTGAAGCCTGCCCTTGTTGGCCTCCAAGGCTATTAATTCCTATAATTCTAGATCGAGCCCTATGCCACCTGCCCTTCCCAGTTATTTGTTAATATGAACAGAGCAGAATATTTGTTTTCAGTGACATGTCTGCAATTGGCTAATAATAAGCACCGCTACAAAAGACGTTTATGTTTCAAAGATATTGTGTTATTATTTATAAGGATTACTAAACAGTGACATAGTGAGGTCATAACTTCTGAATATGCAGAGTGATAAAAGCCTGTAGACACCACTCTGCCTGTGGTTTTAGTCCTCTGTGATTCCATATGGATATTACTGTTTTGGAGGGGCACAACTGCTTTCTTAACTATTTCAGATTTGTTTTGTTCTATTTCTTCCTTTATGGAAAGTTAGCCTAATTATTTTCATGCAGCTATTCTTAGGAAGGACTTTGGAAATCTTTCCTTTTTACCAGTTTCCTACTTAACATCAGTGAAGAAATCCTTTCAGACATTCCTGAGCTAGGACTGCAAGCTTTGGAATAAAATTCTGGAGTGCTTTCCCAGTCAAAACTGATGAGCTTTGATGCATCTATAGTTGTTTGGGTGGTTTGTGTATCTATATCATAGGTTCATGTGTTCCTTCAGTAGACAGAATCAGCTAGTGGAATTAAAACCTACAGATACAGAGAAGACAAACAAAACAAAAGAAACAACAACAACAACAAAAAAAAACCCCAGAAAACAAAACAAAAAAAACCTGTTCTTATTCCAAAATGTTTATAAGCCCGTAAGCAAAACAAAGCAGTTATATTTAGCAAGTAAGAAATATAATATAGAAAGTAGTAAAAATGCTAGAGTTTGAATCAGCATCCTTAACACTTGGGGAAGTTGTAAAGAAAGACTGGATGAGAGTCCCTTTGGAGCTGATTTCCAATGAAATGAGGAGAGAAGGGCTCACAGGTAGATGGCATAACAGAAAAGCACAGTCTTCCCTATAGAGGAAGATATATAATATATAAATGGGGCACAGTATAAGACTTGCTGGCAGTAGTGAGAAAGGGAACTATGCAGGCTAGCAGAAGTCAAGTTATAGAGAAAATCTGACAGAATATGAAGAATTTTTATCCTATGGATAAGCTACAAGGTATATTATCATTGGATGAGTGAGAACTTTTCTATATTCTTGTATTCCTTTCTTCATTTTGGTCTGTAGTTTTGGTTGAACATATTTTCATCTGTCTTTAATAACTACCAATACACTGAATATCATTGCAGGAATATGTGAGTACAAATTATTGAAAGACAGTCTATTCAAAAAGATTTTAAAAAATCTTACACAAACTGAGGAAGAAACATAATCTATCTAGCTTTTAGACAAGAGGGTATGTAAGCCAATGTGCTTAAGGACCACTTGAAAGTGGAGTACAGGTTTGTTTGGGCTTTGGGAATAAACTTTTAGCAAGAGAATTAATGGATATTGACAGTTTGTGTGTCTCCTACATTATCATTGTCAAACAAGGTTACCAGAAGTCATATATTTTTTGAAAATTAAAGGAAGTTGGCATGGTGAAGAGGTAGATTCAGTGTCAAGTGTTTTCCATTTTGTGTGTATTTCACACAAATCATGTACTTCTTTTCATCTTGATTCCTTATATATGAATATAAACTTGATGCAACAAGCTTTTCTATGTGCTATATTCAAATAATAGCTTGATGGGGAAATTGTTATTGACTCTGTGATTACCTTTTAAGCCATTTAAGTGATGAGCTCTAATGGAGATAGGATTCTAAAATAATGCAGTTTAAATGATGGATTCATCATATCCTGTAGGTATACCTTTGAAAGAGAAAAAAAAAAGTCTTCCTTTAAATAAGTTAAAGTCAACAAGATAGAAGCTATTAAAAATAGAAATCAAAATTTTAAACTACAAGTAGTTTGAATCATTATTGGAAGATTTTTGACAGTTTCCTAAACTTGTAATTATGTGTAATTTATTATTCTATATGAAACATTGTCAAATAAGAACATGAAAAAGATAACATGTACTTTGAAAATTTCACTTTAAGAATATATATACATGTAAATTTCTTCAAATATTTTATTCAAAATGTAAGGCAAGAACATGTGCTATGTTAAAGAAATACTGCTGTAATATAATGATGGAAAGTTTTATTTGATAGACTTGAAAAATAAGTGTTATGCACAGAAAGACTAACAGAAAATTATCATTATAACAATAAAAGAAATTCATCATAAATTGTCTGTGACATGATAATAGATTAAATATTCATAGGCTTCAATGTACTACAAACTTGTCCTCAGAGGTTTCTGTTGGATTTTTCACACTCATTGTAATGGTTCCTTAGTCTAATAAACTTGCTGCTGGATTTCACTCCTTGGCTTTGATTATAGCTTAATGACACTTAGTGTTCCACATTCCTAAATCTAAGTTAGCAGACAAAAGGCCTTGTATGGACTGTGTGTTCAATGCATGAGTAAACTATCCCTCATGTAAACAGTAAGAAGAACAAACAAAGAAATTACTAAGACAAGGCAAAGTAAAGTATCAAATAAAGACAGAGTTCTGGGTAATATGATTTAAAAATCTGAAATTCAGTGAGAAAAACATTCCAGATGAACATAATAGCATGAGTAGCGACCCTCTGAGAAAGTGTAATAGTGATATTGTAGATTTAAGTTACAGCAGAGATCACAAAATCATCACCCTTATTTTAATAAAACATGGGATCCTATAAAGCATTAAAAACATTAGATTTTATTTTAAGAATTAAAAACAAAATAAAATCTAGGAGACAGGGTTCATTTCAGCTTAAACTTTCAGGTAACAACTAATAACTGTGATATGTTATAGAATAAACTAGAGGATAGAAGTTAGAGGCTGGAACTAAAGCAGAAACTATGGAGGAATGCTGTTTACTGGCGGATTCCACTCCACTCATGCTCAGCTATCTTTCTTATACAGTGCAGGATTTCTTACCTAAGAACAATGCTGTATGCAGTGGGCTGGAGCCTCTAATATTAATTATCAATCAAAACAGTTCATCATGGATTTAGCTAATATCAATCTGATCTGCACAATCCTCCAGTTTATGTCCTTCAAATAATTGCAGGCTGTGTTTAGTTGACACCTTAAGTAAGCTGGAACCATCCATCCCTTGTCAACTTGATACACAAACTACCATTTTTACACTATAACATTTCCTTTCTCCATTGTCCCCAATGTTACTGTCACAATATAAAATGTATTTAAAAGTTGCCAGTCTTTAAAATTTCTAACACTTTTACAGTCCAATATCTATTTAAATACCAAAAGGCTATTTTTAAGCTCCCTGACAGCCAGAAATAAGTTAAATACAAGCAGGAAGGATTTTTGTTTGTTTGTTGATGTTTGTTTGTTTTGTCTTCATTTACTGCTTCCTAGTTAAGAAAGTCCATCGTCTCTTTGCCTATGTGCTTGGGCAGAATACCATCGTGGCTGGAGCCTGATATGGTAAAGGAATGTTGTCTATTTCATAGCACACAAGGAAATAGAATGAGACAGAAAGTGGCCATAGAAAGGACAAAATACCTGCCAGCACTGGCTTACTTCTTCTGCTAATGCCCTACATAAAGGTAGGTTACAGAGCACCGTAAGGAACATCATCAACTTTGGATCACACATTCAAAACACTGTCTTCTGACAGACATTTAATATCCAGTCTACAACAGGTCCCTATGTTGGTGGCTCCATCATAGAAGGTTTTTCTTAGATGTTTACATGCTAAGTGTCTGCTAATCTTCAGTCTACAGCTCAGATGTCCCCTCATAAACATACCAAACATGAATATCTTCTCCCTACATCTGAGCATCTGCTATCATCAGCTCCTTGCATTTCTATTTTGTAGAGATTACTAGACAAACTCATTCATCTTAAAAATTACCTTACTGTCATCTTTCCCATCAGACAGCAAAGTTTCTGAAAATGAAGAGTAAAACACTTTTTAGTTACCGCACTCTCCAAGGTTGCTGGAGCAGAGCATAGTACAGTATGTATTGAACTGGCATTTGCTGCACAGATACTTGAATGGAGGGATTTTCATATTAGTGATGTTCTGTCTTATTAGCCTAGCAGTACATGTATTTCTATCAACATAACTAGGAAACAGACAGAATGAAGTCCAAGTGAATTTATTTACTTGAGTGCTGCTTTGAAACCCTGATACTGATCCGTAGAGTAAACCTGATTCTTCCTGGGTGCATCCTGATAATCTCATTCCACAGAAGAACTCTAATCTGCCTTTTAAGTTTCACAAAATGGTATTCTAAAAAGTATAAAAAGTTTGAATTTGTATTGTGTAGAAATTCAAGCTAGAAAAGATGCAGATTTTATCAAAAATGGGAAAAAGAGACATCTGAAATCCAACTTCCACTCAGTTGTAGAGTCGAATGCAGACATGTTCTTGACTTTGTTACATTATTCATTAAAACTATGAGTCTTGGAATGTGTCTGTTGCCCCGTGATCCATGTATTCTTTATTCTGTCTTTACCTTTTGTTGGTTAGGTTTTCTTTCACTAAGCTATGGTGCAATAGTCTCAGATGAAAGTGATATTGTGTTTGATCATGTTTCAGACAGATAACATCACCATTTTTCTAATGGATGTTGTGTAACATGATACAAAGGGAATTCATAGTTGAATGAGCTTTAGCTCACACTATTGAAAAAATGAAGTAAAGTGGAAATTTAAGAAAAAAAAGGGGGGGGGAATTGTACAGCAATGCATGCAGAAACTTAAGATAGATGTGGTTCCCTCGATACTAAATTTTCCCTCAAAATTCTTGTGATGATTATTTAATTATCAACTTGATGAGATCTACAGTCACATAGGAGACAGACCTCAGGGAGTAGCTATAGGGAATTATCTTGTTTGGGTTCAATAAGACAGGAAGATACTCCCACTGAGGGTGGCATAATTCCCTGTGCTCCTGCTGCCATTCCTTTCCTGCCAAGATGGACTTTCCCTTTGAATTGTGAAGTTAAATAAAGCCTTTCTTTCCTGTGATGTACTTGTCAGGGTATTTTATCATGGCAACAGGAAAATTCTCAATCACAGAAGTCCTGTTTTCTCTGAATATATATCTACACATTGTTTAATATTGACTTTTAGAGGTAGAATTAGCTTCATTTGCATATTAATCAATCCAGTTATGATGGACCACTGTAATTACCTCACATTTAGAATACAAATTTTGATGATTAGCATTCTGAACTAATGATTTATTTGAACCGCATAACAATTCCAAACGATCCCCCTTAGGACAATCTCCTCATTATCAATTAAAGTTTCTCCAAAAAGCTCACCAAAGTAGGATAGAAAGAGAACAAAATCTGAATAAAAAACCAAAAAAAAGACATATTGACATAATTGTAGTTATGTGCTATGTATCATGACCAAAAGATTTTTTTTTATATCTCTCATTAAGAAAGTAGTGAGCTAATTTAATTTATATGCCCATGAGCAAAATTGCAAAGCAGAAAACTGAAAACAGATATTGTCAGCCAGGCACCTTGTCTCTTTCATGGCATGAACCTGTGCTCCTGCCATGACTTTTCCCCCTGTGGCTCTTTGACCATGTTACTTAAAATTAGAGAGAAATGATTAATTTGCCTCAGCCGTGCTCTGAGCAGACACACTGCAGAGGAGCTTTGATCTGATCACACAGGGAGAACTCCTTACAGTCTAGCCTTATGGTGTTGGAATCAGAGCAAAGGTTTGCATGATTATTTGTGTCATCATTAATTGAGCACAAACGTCAGTGTTCATTAACAACAAAGAAAAACGTGGCATTGCAGTCATGCTTACCTTTCTCATTAAGTATTCTCATTAACTGTGTAACAATGAATGGTGTCCTGAAAAATCATCCTGTAGCTTCATGGAAAGGAAAATATTGTACTATTTTTTTTTTTTTTTGCTTTAAAATATGGTCATATTCCTTCAAACGTGCACATTTGGATAGAGGACTGAAAAAACTACCAGAAAGCCACCTGGCACTATTAAGTAGCCATTTGGATGTAATTAGTTTGGGAGGATGCCTTTTACAGGAAAGAAACCTGCAATAAACATAATTTGAATCAAGTTGGAAATTTGTTCATTTTCCACTCACTGGTGATTACCGACTGGTTTTCTTGGCATTTCATATCATCCTGCACATGATCTTTCCATCCCACTATTTACCCTCGATGTTTTTGTGACAGATTTCTAAGCTTTCCTTTTCCAAGGATGACTATCTCTGCCATGTACCCTCATCCCTAATCACAATAGCAGAGAGGAGATGTTTTGAAGCAATGCCCTGCAAACCTCCCATTTGGCAAATTAGAGGGAAACACTCATTTTGATGACAGGTGATACCAACACCTAAGGATAGAGAGTGCCAACGCTATGGGAGAAATCTGTCTTTGCCCTGAACAACTTATGGCAGGATTGTGATGAGCTCTGTGCAAACACTTTTTGTGTTGAATGTTCCAGTTTGAGTTATAGGTATTAAAACAAATATTGCCTACAGCTCTTAAATCAGCTTGAAGTCAAAATGAAATGAAGAGGTTCTGGGGTTAGTGGCACTGATGAAATGAAGTATAAAGATTTACTGCTTTGTAAGGATTTTTTTTTCCTTATGAAACAACTAGATTTTCTCCAAATGCCCAGGTATGGAAAATGGAGAACAAAAGCTATCTTGTAATCCATTCTATGTGGTGAATAGAGACAACCTACCGAAGGGACACACCACTCACTGGATATTCACTGTGAGGGTTACAGGTTAATAAAATAAGCGGTGCATTATCCAAGAATCAGAAGTTTGGCTGTAACTGAGTTTCTCAGACTTCAGATTTGTATTTTGGTGGATCTGTATAATATTGTCTTCAAAGAGAAGAGAATTAGATATAAGAAAAACTAGCACTGATAATTTGTTGATGCCTAGTTTGTGAAAATTAACTTAAGAGATGAACTATCAAATGGTATTGGTAGAAAAAATTATATGGCATGAAAATGACAGATAGGGGCAGGATAGGAGAAGAAATGAAAGCAAAGTAGAGAAGAAGAGAAGCAAGAAAGAGAGGAGAGGGGAACAAGACAAGAAAAAACCCAAAAGTTTTCATATATCGTAAAATAGAATTGATTCACTGTATACAGTCTCTAAATGAATTAACCCTAAAAAGATACCCCAGATTCTCACAGTTGGTTGAAGATACCACACAGTTACCATGAAGACTGTACAGTATGAGCCAAGCCCAGGACCAGAGTTGAGCTAGTCAATCCTGACTTATCTTATATCTCACATCAGTGAGTCTTATACAATGAAACTGAAGTAAAAGTCACACTGAGTTTTGTGAATGACAGACTTTTAAATGAAGGATATACCAAGATAATCCAGAAAAGAACTAGAAATGTAGGCAGGAAAATAGATGCTATATGATGGAACATCTGGTACACAGAAACCTAAGAGTCAGTTTCCATTTTATCAAAGACAAAAGGATAGGCTATGTGGAGGAACAAGAGATTCTGACTCTATTTTGCATGTGACACTGGTGAAAAATGTCTTCTTATAGACTTTTTAATGTAAAATGAAAAGTTGACAATTCTCAAGTGGGCTATTTTTAATTGAAATGAATAAAATAATTATATCCATTACAGTTAGCATACTTTAACATAACCATCAGTCCATTAGCACTAAAGTGATTTTTTTTTTTTTTAAAGTGTAAGATTAGCAGAGAAAGGAAGGGTGTGAATGCCTTTAATCCCAGTACTTGGGAGGCAGAGGCAGGCAAACTGTAAGGTCAAGGCCCATCTGATCTACTAAGAGAGTTTTAGGACAGCCAGGGCTACATAGAGAAACTCCATCTGGAAAAAACAAAAAACAAAACAAAACAAAACAAACAAACAAACAAAAACCCAACCAACCAACTAACCAACCAAACAAACAAAACATGACATAGAACAAATATAATAAAATATGTGCTTTAGGGTGTTATTTTAGAAATACAGTGTTATGATAGTATTTATTTCATTTTATTTTGCACAAAATTACCACAAGAATTGTTATTTAATAAGAATGCTGTAGATGCTGGGATTTGATTAGGCTCAGAAAAAGACATGTTACCAGTAAAGACTCCAGATACATATGAACACTGACTTTAATAAATACTAGCTATGTTCCCATAACTTCTTTAAAGGATGATAACAATAAAATGATATAGCAAATCACATCAAAACAAGAAGAGAAAATTAAATATGTAGCTCCTGGACATTTTATGGGAGTTGAAGAAAATGACATTTGGTGTAACCTAAGGATAATCACTTCACTCAGAGTAGGTACTTGGTCCATGGCGAGCTTAGATATCATCATACGACTTTGTATAATTCTATTGTCATTACAATTTTATGATATTCTCATTATTCAAATTCAATAAGAAAGTACGTTGAAAAACAGGGATAAAAGATTTACATATACAGTAAGGACAGCTGATGTGTTCATGGGAAAATGAAAGAATCTGTCTAACTTCCACTCCCATGCTTCTCCCAACTGACTGGAGGTTTTCAAGTTTAATTCTGAGATAAAGCATGTATTGAAAAATCAAGTTTAGTCATGTTCTGTGATTACAATTTCCCAGGAGATCAGCAGGAGAGTTCAGAGAGTATCTCTTCTGTCACTTATTATACATTTTATTATTATTATTATTATTATTATTATTATTATTATTATTATTATTACCACCTTGTGCCTTGGGGACCAGAAAAGGTTCGGGATCTCCTGAAACTGGAGTTACTGGAAGTTTATGAGCTAAGTTGTGGGTTCTGGAAACCAGACTCTGGTCCTGTGGAAAAGCAGCAAGTGCTCTTACCTGGTGAGACTTCTTTTGAGCTTCTACATAAAGGTCTTTGCTGCTTTTCACAGGAAAAGCTAAAGTAAAAGCAACATGATTTCATAAACCCTAATCAACTATACATCTAACTATTCCCCACTTCAAATTCCAATGACTATTTGACAATATTGTCCAATGGACTAAGAAACCATGTCATGGTTTTCATATACAATAAAAGATGTCTTCTAAGGGTTGATATTTTCAAAGCACTTCATTATTTTCTGTAAGAAATCAGGAAGCTTTTACTTTTAAAGCAACTCATAATTAAGTGCACATCATACCCTAGTTTAGAAAATAACCATCTAAACAAAGCAAAGTGTTTTGAAAATCCACTTGATTTCTACCTGGCACCATTTGAGCCCATTTAGAAATTATATTAAAGTGTTTTCACAAAACTCTTAAGGAGGAAGAGAAGGAGGAGGAGGAGGAGGAGGAGGAAGAGTAGGAGGAGGAGGAGTAGGAGGAGGAGGAGGAGAAGGAGAAGGAGAAGGAGAAGGAGAAGGAGAAGGAGAAGGAGAAGACGAAGACGAAGGAAGAAGAAGAAGAAGAAGAAGAAGAAGAAGAAGAAGAAGAAGAAGA